>JASAMV010003055.1:0-26296 GCA_030248065.1 Rhynchonema sp. JSB1_4
GTTTTTACGGTAAATGGCTCGAAATCAAAAACAGAACCCCCCCATTAATTGACCCCCATTAATGGAACCCCACCCCAACCTTCACCGAGATTTCCGGCCCGCACGGGCGGGCCGGGCCGGGACGGGCCGACTTTTCGGAATGTCGGGCCGGGCCGGGCCGGGGTGGCCGGCCCGAAAAGGCCCGGCATCATCCAATTTCAAGAAAATATCGTGATTTTTTAGGCTAAATTTGCCAAAATTTCTCGCGATTCTGCAAATTAGTACCGGCTTCCATGATTATCAGGTATTTCTAAACCAAAAAACAGTAATTTTTGCACAAAAAATTGCTTCAAAAGATCATCAGAAAAAGTCGGGCTGAAAAAATCGGGCCGGGCCGGGCCGGGCCGGGCCGACTTTTTTCCAAGTCGGGCCGGGCCGGGCCGGACTTCCCGGCCCGAACTGTCGGGCCGGGCCGGGCCTATACTGGCAGGCGGAAAAAAACCGGTTTTTTTTCCGGAAAAAAAACCGAAAAAAACCGTTTTTTTCCGAGTCCCGAATACTTTTCCATTTATTTTTCCGTGGGTACCTTTTCGGTTTTTGATCGGAAAAATATCGGTACTTTATTCCATTTTTTTCAAAAAATTGTAATGCAAAACTGATGAGTTTTTCGATTTCAGTAAAAAATTGGCTCGAGCACAAAAATTAACCGGCCCAAAATGGGCCAAAAAGCGTGTAAACCAAGTGTTTTCGACTGACTTCAACACTCTTCAAGAGCACTCTCGTCACTTCGAACAAATTTTGCACTGAAATTGTTATATTTTTCGAAATTACGTTCTTAAGTACTGGAAAAGTATTTGAAAAAAAAACGGTTTTTTTCGGAAAAAAACCGTTTTTTTTCCACGAAAAATAAAGAACGGTTCTTTATGACAGTATAGCCGGGCCGGGCCGACCCCCGGACCTCGTCGGGCCGGGCCGGGCCGAGGTAACCCGGCCCGATGCCCACCTCTGACTAAGACCAATACCCAATACTCAATACCAATACCAACCCAATGCCCAATACTCAATACCAATACCAACCCAATACCAAACCCAATACCAGGCACTTCAGTAGTATTGATCTGGTATTGGGTATTGGTATTGGTATTGGGTCTCACTCGGTATTGGTATTGGGTCACCAATTTGGTATTGGTATTGGGTATTGGTACAGGGCCGGTATTGGTATTGGGTGTCAAAAGTGGTATTGTGCCCAGGCCTAAACAGAATACAGCTTTTTAAGCATAATTGCCGCTGTTAAAGTTTGAAAATACCGAAAACAAGCCATTTTTAGGGGCATTATTAACAATGATTTTTTTCGTCGGGGGCCAAATGAAAAATATAACCCCCCAATAATTGACCCCCCCATAAATTGAACCCCCCAAAATGACCCCAGTGAAAAAATAGACCCCCCGGGTTCTATTTCCGACAATACGGTACAGTAGGTAGGTCGCCGCCCCCCGGCTGGTACAGTAGGTTGCTATTTTTGGCTCAAAATGGTATAAAATCGATATTTTTCACTCCAAACAATCGAAAAGTCGCGCGCTGCGCGCGAAATGAGGTTTTAGAGTACATTTTCATCTAAATTTAGACATAAAAAATTTTGTTCCCCCCCCCCCCCAAGCTCGGCCGCTACAGTAGGTAGGTTGATTGCAGCAGGCCTTTCTGGTGGTACAGTAGGTTGATTGCACGCCTGGGTAGCCACACCACTGGCAGTGATGTAGTTGGTCCGAGCAAGAAAGCTAGCTAGCTGGAGGAGTCCGGCACAAGAAAGCTAGCTAGCTAGCCGGGTACCCCGATTTGGGGGTATTGGTCCAGAAGTCAAAAACAGCGGTATAAAATTTGGTCTAAATTATGCTAAAATAAGCCTTAAAATGCGTATTTTTGTGCACGTGTGAGAAAATTTGAACGAATTTGACCATTTTGGCCCATAAATTGGTCATTTTGGCACTAAAATCAACACTTTTCTTACTTGATGACCGGAGCAAGAAAGAGAGCAGTTGGGGGGGGGGTGGAGCAAGAAGCACAGCAGTGGGGGGAATCCCCCCCCCCCCATACCCCCCCCCCCCCCAACCACATCACTGACCACTGGACAATACTGATCCCTTACTTGCTGAATCCGTCAGAAATTTTAGTATTTTTGACAAAAAACCCTACTTTTTCAGTAAAATAAGTCACTTCCGGCCCGGCCCGACCCTCCAAATCTCCGGCCCGGCCCGAGCCAAAAGCCCAAAATCGCGGCCCGGCCCGATTGCGACCTCTGCGCGCGATGGTAATTTTACGGAAATCCATTTTTTACGCGAGATTTTTTACTTTTGAAGTGTTCTGCAGTGCAAATCTTGCGATTTAGGGATCGTTTTCCTTGTTTGTTTGTTTTATTGCTCTCAATGACGCATAAAACCACGTTCCTTTTTCTTGTTGTGACTTCTCAGAGGGAGTACGGTAACCCCTAAACGGCTGAGGGGGTACCTGTACCCCAGGCACCCCTCTCCTGCGCCACTGGCGTGGACTTACCATCCAAAGAAGCCTCCCGCCGCTTATTTTATTGCAGAACGTGTTGCTGCAATCGCGTTCGAAAATGAAACACACATGTCGGTCCCTGTCTGCCCTGTTCCCGCATGTAGCAGCGCGTTTGGTTGGAAAATACGCGGCCGTGCGGTGCCTTGTCAGCAGTGTGTACGTGTGGTGTGCCAGAGAATACGTATACGCTGGCTGTTTTGCGATGGAGACAGTGAGGCAGGCAGGCAGGCGCGGAATACATTGCAGGTGGATGCATACGCTGTTCAAGGCGCACACTCGCGCACACTAAACGCAATTTTGTTCAATGCCACGCCACCATGTGTTTGCCTGCACTCGTTCGCTCGCTCGCACCATATAAGACCTGTGCGTGTTTAGGCTGCTGCTGTGCACGCGCTCACGCTGCATCGGTTGTTGCATATGTGGCGAAAAGGCGGATTTGCGTTGTGATAGCTTTTTTCACTGACCAACTATCGAAGTTCATACATAGTTTCAAAATGTTTAGTTTGGTCGAATATCCAGAATTGCGCTCATCTTTTTGTGGTAGCTGTTCTCTCTGTACTCTGCAAACATGTGCATTATTCATTCATTTTGATGTTAGTTTTGAGCGTTTCTAAGATTGCAAGCTGAGTGCATTTGTCACTCCCATTCCCAACTTCAAGTTGTTTCCAGATTACCATCAAAACATCAAAATAATGTCGACTCGCAAGCGCAAAGTGATTGAATGTGACTCGAATGTCGGCGTGAGCAACTATTTGTACACGGAATGCGAGTTCTGCAGCGGTCTGTTCCCGCTCGAACTGATCAAGGTGCACATCAAAGTGGGACATGAATTGCAATCAGAGTTAGTGAAACTGCACCTGAATTTAGTTTTACATTACAGTCGAGTTGGTCCATTTGTTGCTACGCGATCCGCGACCGAGATTGTTGGTGACTGTCTTCGAAACCACCAAGGAAACAATAGAACGGTTTATTATGATAGTTCGTTGTGGAATAGATAATCTCAGAGAAGTGCCCAGTGCTAAGAGACAGACAGCAAATGAAACGTAAGCTTCAGTCCAAAAAAACGTGAGTATGAAGTGAGTGAATACCATTCGGCGCCATGATTTCAGCTGCGTGATGAGCAGCACTCGCCGTCTGTTCGAATGCACCGACGTAACCGATCTGTACCCGGATTTCTGTGATTTGGATCGACCAACGACCAGCAGCAGCGAGACGAAATGCGTGCCAAATCAAGTGACTGGTCCGTTGGTGAGCGCGTCTGAAGAAGGTTAGCTTTCAGAAGGTCAGAAGTTAGTTTTCATTATCATAAGATCTTCTATATTCAACCGCAGGGGAAACCAAACGTGTATCGTGCGTGGAGGGCTGGGATCTGACGGCACGGTCAGTGATGTGAAGTGCATCTACGAGAGAGCCCCAAAAATATTATTTCAGCGTGCGTGAAAAACTAGCTGTTTGAGTGTGCACCAACGGACAAACAATGCCCAGGTCAACGCGCTGGAACTTGTCATCATGCCCCTGGAACACCGACCACCGATACAACATGCCTGACTTAGAATCTTTCACTCGTTTCTTCAGGTGACGCTCACAATTCTCCGTGTTCATCAAATGACAACGTAACGATATCGGATGTCAATGATCTAGACATGACCTCGGACCATTTCGGTCTTCGAAGGGGCTCGAAACGATCAGCGTTGGATCGATTATTGGATGCAACACGCCCACTGAGTGCACGTTCGCTCAGATCGCCACGAAAAGTCACTCAGGGATTGATTGTTGTGAAGAAAAGGTTGGTGGTTGGGACGTGCGTTGTGACCGAGATAATAGTTCTGTGCTTTATTCAAACGGGTTTCTATTCATGGAAGGCGCTTTCGTGTGCAATTCAGGTTTTAAAGATAATCTGTTCCGTCAGATTCCGCAGAGAAGACCAATGATTCGTGAATGACAAGCTGTTTTATTCCTCATTTTCAACAGTTGCGAAAATCACTGCCTGTTCAGGCCTCCCCCTCGTATCCGACCGCCGCGGAACAACGGCACACAAAAGGAGATGCAAATCAACGAAGCTGTCTTCAAGTACGATCTTCCACTGGAGGAGTTTCCAGCTGTGGATGAAGATGCCTTTCCGGAAATACCGCTGTTCTTCGACACAAAATATATCGGTGAGACTGAGATCCATTTAGTTTTTCAGTGATTAATTTGCCAATATCGGCAGTTTGGTGTGATGCCATGGCTATTGCCTAATTTTGTACATTTTAGGCAGTTTGGATTCCTTGTGAGAAATGCCTGAATTTTCAGGCACCGAACATCGCGACGATGGCATGCCGTGTGCCCAGTTTCTGAACACGTGCAGTTCGAAGGAGGATGTGCATCTGTGGCTGAAAGAGTACAAGGAACGGACGGGCAGTGAATGGCTGATGAAACAAGTGGCGTATAAAAGCGCGGAATTGAAGGAAACCAGTGGATTCACACAGTACTTTCGGTGGGTTGATGCATGCGTTTGAAGTATTGAAAGTCCAGCCTGCTTTTACTGACTCTCATGATTGAGCGAGACCGTCATTGTCAGTCACTAAGGAATATTTATTAGTGAACACAGACACAGAAACGAATTTTGATCAGAGTGGAACCAAACAGCCGGTCACCCATTCCTGTGAGGGGTACTCATTCACTATAAAGTTGGGGACTCTATACAATTTTAATTGGGCGATGATCGATTCAGTTTGCGCTAACTGATTCAGCAATGAGGAACTGAAATACTGTTGCCTTCCTACTGAGCCCTATCAGACGGAACAGAAAATGCACAAAAATGAGGAATAGTTTTCTTGGGGAGCACAAAATTGATCATTTTTTGTCTTCTAGCTGTCGACTAAACGGCGACATGCGAAAGAACAAGGCGTCACCGATGAATCTCGGATGCAAAATGTTCATTCGATTCAGTGCCAATCCGGTCACGCAACGTTGCGTGGTGAATATTGTTGGACAGCACAATCACCCGTTTGCGCCCTGCTTTAGGCGGCCGACGAACGAGGTTGGTGCTGGCTAGGGTTAGAGGTCGGGGGGGTACCCGACACCCGACATCTCAGAAAAAAAGCCGACACCCGACAGTTGCAAAAAAACCCGACACCCGACATCTAGTTTTTGAAAAAAACCCGACACCTGTTTTTGCACCAAAAACAGGATAATTTTTGCTTATTTGCATCATTTGTGCAATTTTTTGGCTCAAGTTACTGAATTCAAGTATTTTCACACGAAATAAACACCAAAATGTCACATTCTGCGTCATCGGAAACATTCGGTTCGAAGAAAATTTTCTCTCAAAATTCTTCTCTCAGCAAAACTGATGTTTTGAACCGTAAGTGTCGGGTGTCGGGTGTCGGGGCCCAAAAAACCCGACACCCGACATCTGGGGGTACCCGACACCCGACACCTACACTTTTTTGGCACCCGACACCCGACAGCCGACACCCGACATCTCTCTAACCCTAGTGCTGGCTGCTGGGTGTGTGTGTGGGTTCCCGTCAAAAATGCCGAAAAAAACGCCGAAAAAAGTGCCGAAAACAAAAATGCCGAAAACAAAAAATGCCCAAAAAATGCCGAAAATTAAAAAATGCTTCTAATGTTATGGAATTTCGTTTTGGGTGGGTATTCATGTAGTTCGTGCACCAAAAAATTGCTCTGGTACAATTCGAACTGAACTTATAATTCTCGTTTGGTCAACTGTCTTCCTGGCTGGCAGCCTAAGCCTAAGCCTAACCCTGAATGAAGGCCTTGGCAACTATACTTTTGTAAACGTTTCCTTTATTTGGGCAGGTTTTCCAATTTTACAATTCGATCCCCAGCATTTTTATTTTTTGGCACTTTTTGTTTTCGGCATTTTTTCGGCGTTTTTTGTTTTCAGCATTTTTTCGGCGTTTTTTTCGGCATTTTTGACGGCTACCGTGTGTGTGATGGGATCTGGAAGGTTGTCGCGAAATTTTTTGTGATGAAATTGGAGGGCAAGTGTACTACATGTCGTGGTGGTGATGTCAAATGACCGTAACCGTCGTAAAGGCGATTTGCGGTTTGCTCCTCTAAATCTGCCGTTGGTACTCCTCTTCCGTGAATAGTAAAAATTTTGTCGTTGTCACGAAAAGTGCCGAAAACGAATCCTTTGTATTCCGGTCTCAGGGCGTCCTTCCAGGTGCCTTGTCGATTGTGTGTCACTCCACTGTGACAAAGGCAGGCTGCATGCGTGCATGCCACACTGGCAACATCACCAGTGTGTGTCCAGGCAGACTGATGGTGCACCCGGACATCGTCAGTGCGAATGCACCCAGATCTAAAAAAACCAAGCTCAGCGTGTACCACGTCCGCAACCTCGTTGTGTTTTTTTGTTCGCAGACGATCGAACAATTCGAGTCCTATTGTCGCGCGGGCATGAAAGTGCCACAGGCTCGGCGCACACACGAACTCATGTTGCGTGACAGAGCCGACTTTTGCGAGGAAATGCTTGAGGACACGTCCATAATGCCGAATGCGCGGCAAGTGGGCCAGATATATGACAAATACAAGAAACGACACCCGGATGTTAGAGAGGTAATTGCGCCAATTGGATGACCGAATAATCCACTCTTTGTAGCACTGCTTTGTAGTGACCCATTCAGTGTCACTATATGATGAAACCCTTGTTATAGTGAACGTTTTTATATATTTTGCCTCCTGTTAGTATCGTTAACCTTTTTTTACTCTGCATGATAATTTCGAAAATTTTCTCCGTGATTGTTTCGAAAATGAAGGGAACCCATCACGCCACCGCACAGGTTATGATTGACTCTGCAACTATTTGTTTAATTGTGTTTATAATTCCAGTATCTCGACACATCTTACATTCCGCACAGTGTCGAGCTGAAAGAAAACCCGGAACGATTGGCTTTGATGCAAGAAGTGAGTGATTTTGTTTGGATTGCTTGGCAGATATGCACTTACTTTGCAATGACATATCGACACCCATACCACGTTTGCTCGTGTGTACCCCGTCCGATCTGGCAGGCTAAGCAGTATTTGGCCTTATTCGACACCCCCGGCGAGACAACATCAAAGCAACCCACCCCACCAAAGGGAAAGGAAAGGGGAAACCCCCACGACCCCCAAAACCCACATTTTTGTCAGACAGTAACTTTCACGCTGCTCAATTATTTGCTATGTTACCATGAGTACGGCAAAAGATCTCGCACTTGGGTGGGTAACATGTTCGTTTCTTGCAGACTGCCCGCCAATTCCACGACTATTTCAAGAATGAAATGGCCATAGCCGATGCGCTCGAGCATCATGAACAATTGCTGAGGAGTCGGCCTGATTTCACCGGTTGGTTTGCCTGATTTTGTTTCATTCATGTTACAGAATGTGTGAGACCCGGTGGTCTCAGCTCGATTTTTTTTATTTTGGGCAATGATCGATTCAGTTTGCGCTAACTGATTCAGCAATGAGGAACTGAAATACTGTTGCCTTCCTACTGAGCCCAAGAAAATAGTCACTGAGAAATGTGTTTTGAGGTCAGCAGCTGCGTTTGCAGTAACGGAAGCACCGCTCGTCTGCGAATGAAACACTCGAAATTTGTTGATCTTTCTGTATTGATGTTGAATATTTTCAGAAGAAATGCTGCGTGACAAAGCGTACATGCCCACCAGGCAGCAGGCGACGTATTTCTTGGAGAAAGTCAAACGTCAGATAAAGGCGAATGAAAGGCGTCTGCGACGGCGAATGCTTTTTTCTGATGTTAGTCTCCCCTTCTGTGCGTTTTTCTTGCTTCTTGTCCGAAATTTTGATTTCAGATTATCATTTCAGTCCATAGCCCACGTGCCCAGCTACAGTTACGCCACCGATTACGTTGTTGACAGTCCGATGCTAGATGACGGACAAATTATTGTTGACGAGTAGAAAGCTAACCAGTTTTAATTTTCGCTGGTGTTGTGTTGTTCTGGCTGGAATTTATGTTTGCTCACTTCTTCGCCTTATTGACTATGGTATTGTACAATTCCATGTTCCTTTATGCCCTGGTACCGATAAAGACATCAATAACATCAAGGATTCGATTATATGGTTTCGTGCCGGTCTGCTTTCCAACAACAGACGCATTTACGTCTGTTGGTGTACCTCTGGCTTGATTTCTGGCTTACAGAATCGTGATCAAAACTTGCGCACCAGAATTATTAGTTTTGCCTACCCACAGTCCCACCCAGTCATGCCAACAACGCGTCCCAAGATGCCGGATCCCACAGAGGACTGCAATGTCCTGCTATATTCGGAATGCGAGTTCTGCTACGGCCTGTTCCCGCGCAATATGGTCAGCTACCATGTTAAGATTGGTCACGAATTTGAGCTCAGGTGCGTGCCGGTTTTGGACATTTCAATAATTTGTTGCGCAATAAAATTGTAATATATTATACGATAGTGGAATTTCAGTCGAGCCGTGAGCGCGTTGGACATCAGGCGGCGACTATTCGCGTGCACGCCCGTCGCTGATGATGATTTTGACGGGTTGGAAGAAGTGAGTGGGAATCAGTCTTGCTGTTTTTTTAGATAGTTTCCACGCTGGCTCTAAAAATCGAAGGTTATGCTGCGTTGCATAGAAACTGGTTTGTGGAATCCACTGTAGCTTCTTGTTGGTTGACCGGTCCGTTGCTTTGCACAAGCAGCGAAGTGTTACGCGAGCTAAAAATGCAGCAAAACGCCACATGTGATGTATTTTACGATTTTTTGTTCACCTGTGAACTGTGACCAAAACACTTGTCTGAGTCACCGAGTGACGACCAAATCGCAAGCATGACGCAACTAACCCTCGCTCGTCGCTCCAAATTAACCGCTCTGACCAGTCACGCGCAATCGCCAGCTTAGTGCGTATCGGTCATTGTTTATTGCCAGGACGTGGCAGCCATGGCTGGTTGTGTGGCGCCGGAGCCCGAACCCGCAGAAGACGCCGACGCCGACTCGGATGCGGGACTGGAACTGGATCCAACATGGAAACCGACTGGTTCGAGTTCCACCGGTGCCGGACCGGGATCGAGCAAACGCAAGGGACGACGTCCGATAAAACGCGCGGCCGCTGTGATCGCTGCTGAGGATATCAAGAAAGGTTGAATCTCGATTTGAATCAGTCATCGAATATTTACTCATTCTGGCAAAATGTATCTACTGGATTGAATGGAAAAATGCGTTTACAGAAGGCTTATCGGACACCGAATCAACCCCGGAGAAAAAGAAACGCAAACCGTACAAGAAACGATCACCGAAGAAGACACCCGTTGCAGCCAGCAGCAGCAACAATGGTGTGCCTGCCAGCTTGCCCAGTATTGATGAATTCCCTGAATTAGCAAGGTGGGTTCCAGTGGTGTCGTTGAGAAATCGAAATGTTCCCATACCCAGCCCAATTTTCGGGAAATTTCCCATACCAGGGGGGGTTTCTCCAAAAACTCAAAAATTTCCCATACCCGAGGGTGGGGGTTTTGAAAAAATGACCCCAAAAATCTTCTAAAAGTGCCAAAAATTGGTCTAAAAAGCGCTTAAAACAGTTTTCTTGCGGCAGCAAGCGATTTTTGACATTTTTGGACGAAAAATGGTCAATTTTGGTACTTCTCGGGGTCAAAAAGTCATTTCTTAGGGGTGCTTGTTCCAAAAGTGAAAAATTTCCCATACCCCATACCCCCGGCCGATTTCCCATACCCCATACCAGGGGGGTAACCCCCCCAACCCCCCCCCCCCAACGACACCACTGGTCTGTTCTAAGTTTTCTGGCAAGTACTGGCTTGGCTTGTTTCGTAATATTTCTGCTAAAAAAATATTCCTTGACTTTGTAGTTGTCGTCGCGCATTGTCCCAACATTATCAACAAATTAATAGATTGGTAATGCACTAGGTCATCTTAAGAACAAATTGCACAATGAGCGTTGAAAAATCACATTTCTTGAGCCAAAAGTAACATTTGAGCCGGCATCAAACATGGCGAGCGGATGGAATCTTTTTGATTGAGGGTCTTCTGAGATTTAATGGACGCCAACGCCAACAATTTCGGCCAGCGTGAAGAAAATGGGTCGATATGTTGATGTTTTGTTTTTTAGGTCTTTCGGCACACGTATCATGGCCAGTAATGACGAAACAATGGAGCTCGAGACGAGGATAAAGGACAAAAACGAGGTGAAGGAATGGATGAACGAGTACAAGGAGCGAAGCGGGAGCGAATGGATATTCCGCAAGATTCACCATCGAAAGTCGAAAGTGTCCAAGTTGTTGTTGTACTACGCGTGTCGGTATACGTCACGCGCGCGACATCGCACCAATCAGTTCAGCGAACTCAACCGGGACTGCACCATGCAGCTCAGATTCAATATCAAATATGACGGAACTTGTGTGATCGCCATTATCGGCGCGCATAATCACGTCGATTTTGATCCGAGTAGGAGACGACCGGCTGATGAGGTTTGGCATTTTTTGTTTGGTTTGGTTTTGGTTGTTCGTGGCTCTAGAGCACATTTCTTATACGTATTTTTTCTGTGAGAAACGGCTGTGCATCCCTGAACGGAACGGTGTTCTTCTCGTTATGCGGGGTAGGACTTGTGCCGCAACTCCTGACCTGATGTTTCACTTTGCGTTCTCAAACTGACACGCATCTTTGCAATTTGATCTCCTTCGCGTCATCTCACGCACTAAGATCAATCTGAAAATCAAACTTCTATTGAATAATTCTTGGCAAGCTGGCGTTTGTTTGCACATTTCACCATTATTCTTTCTTCACAGACCAAACGTCAATTCGAGTCCTATATCCGAGCGGGTCTGCGTCCGCCACAAGCGCGCGCGCATCACGAGAAACTGCTGCGGGCGCGGCCCGAGTTCAGGGAGGAACTGTTGAATGACACTTCGGTGATGCCAACGCCGAGACAGATTTCGAATATCTATGATAAGTACAAGAAACAACATCCCGAAAGTGCCAGGGTACGCTGAATAACTTTCCTTTGTTCATGGCCGACATGTGAAACTTTATCATCGGTCCGGTCTTGCACTTATCACGTTCGCGATTTAGTGAGGCTGCTAATTTCGTTTCAATAACTCTCGAAATATTCTCAGGCAAATCAATAGGTCACGTGATCAAGGCAAGACAGGATCAGATCGGATAATCATCAAGTTTGATATTTGTTCCAAATACAATTTTTGTGCAAAATTCGGTGCTCTTGTTGTTTTAGTTACTGCAAGACTGCTACCTGCCGCTGCACGTGGATGTGAAAGACGAAGAGCGGATACGAATAGCGCAGGAGGTTCGCGTGTCTGTCATTTTTATTTTATTTTATGTTGTTCTGTATTTCGGCTGAAAAAAACGTGCCAAATTTCCCGCAGACTGCCAAAATGTTCGAGGTGTACATCAAAGACGGTATGCGTCCCCGAGAAGCCATGTTGCATCATGAACGTATACTGCGAGCGCGAGCGGACTTCAAACAGACCTGGCTGAGTGACTCCGCTTATATGCCGACTCGGAAACAAGTCGAGTATTTCATTGATAAATTCAAAATGAAACGAAAGAAGGCGTCCTGGAAGAGCGGCATGTCCGAGAAATTCGCTGATGTGCGTTTATTTGTTCGCTTTTTCATATGTTTTCGGCATTTTCGGTAACTGTAGAACCGGGTCATAATGGGCGATTGTCAATGTTGAGGGGTAAGCATGCTAACTGTTTAGTCGTGTACTCAAATCGTCAACTCTGGTCATCAACTCAAACGGCCCGGAATGAGCGCGAGAGATATACACATGGCATCAGGGTTGAATTTTGAGGACGACGATTGACGATCTCAGTTGACGACATAAATCTCAGCCGGCAAACATGGCTGACTTGCTTAAGTCTAGCGTCAGGTGAATTTTATCTGCAGGTGTCATCTAATTTCAACAAATACTTGCAGAAAAACGACACGTATGCGCCCGAGTTTGAAGACGAGTCCATACTGGAACATGGCGAGGGTTACGGTAACCTGAACCTGACATTCTAATTTTGAAATCTGGTCGAAAAAATTCACCAATATTGTTTCTCTCCTTCTGATACGTTTTGTGTATCAACATGTGAGGCAACGTTCCCATGCCAGCTCACTTTGATTTCTATTCTATCTTCAGTGTCGTGCTGCACAAGTTTTGTCACTCATTGAAGATAACAATTGCTACATGATCTTTATCGCTGTTGTTTCGGGCTTTGTTTGTACATAAACACGTTTGTGCTTGGTTTTGATCTATTTTTAGTGTGCACACTTTTTCGGGCTGTCTAATAAATTATCATTGTCGTTGTTGTTGTGGCATAAAAACAGATCAGCTGAGATTGAAGTTCTGATTTTTGCGACCAGTCGGTTGATCTGAAATTTCCGGTGGCAGGATCGGGCAGTCCTGACAATATCTGTTATATTTTGAAGAAAAAAACGAAAATGTCTATACAGTTATCTGAGATTTTCATTTACAGGCCCTCTTCTATTCCCCGAGATGCCTCCGCATGATGGCGAACCTCATTCCATTTCGCAGGAAGTAGAATGTGAAGACCGCGCGCGCGAGCTGCATTTGTTGAACGACTGCAAACGCAAGAGGACATTATCAAATGGAAGGACGACTGCAGGATACTGACCGGACTGAGTGGGTAAACAGGACACCGCCCACAACAGCACGCAATTCAACACGCGCACATTGCTGACTACGGTCACAACCGCAAGTCCAGCTCAGGTATTGATACAGCACGAGAGTCACCTTTTTTACTTTTCAATTGTGTTTTTCTTGATGTGCTGTTGATCTCCCGGTTGCCAGGGAACATTTATGGTGATCGAAATTGTATGATCATGTCACTGTCAGGAACATACGCACGCGTTGTCTTCATGTATGGTGAGATGCCGGCATTCGGCTCGACATTTTTGGTCGCCGAGACAAATGTACTGTACATATAGTGAAGTGAACTGACGGACATACGCTACGGCAGTTCAGGGCACTGGTGACGGAAAGGGATGACTGTAGCATGTTTTTTCCTGCGTGTCCCTTTTCCAGTTTTTTATTAACCGACCTCACTGTGTACCGATTTCCGTGTATTTCAGCCGTTCCAATCGCCTCCTCGCCTCAACTCGGTGCCGAATCTGGGCCGTCGAGCACGCGTTCGATTCACGGTCAAAACGTGGGCACGTGTAAAGTTGTGGAAACTGGCGTGCGCAATCATGAACTGTCGGAAATGCTAAACACTGATAAACCGGCAAATCCAATCGAGACGAAACAAGGACCCGGCGAAACTCCGGTTCAGCGCTCAATGGCGAACATTATCACAAAAATCGCAGCATTCTGCTGAGACGGAGAAACAATAAACTGATAAACTGTTTGTGCATTTAGCGCTCTCAAATTCGTCACTGGTTTACGGATTACGGGTACTGATCTGGTGAGAACGTTCATACATTGTTTGCTTAATGTCACACGCGCGGTTGCTATAAATTTAGATATAGAGTTGCTCTATTCCATATTCTACAGATAAAGAGAGCTTTCACGAACTTAGTATCAATTTTTTCTCTGGTACTATTTCACCAAGGCAGGATTCAACCCTGCGTATCAGAACTAATTTTGAATGGCTGAAAACACGCCCGTTATGAACATTTATTGCAGTGCTTTCAGCATGCCGCCGCACAACAAAACCAATTCAGCTGATGGTATCGTGTTGCTTTATGAAGACTGCGCCTTTTGCGATGGACTATTTCCATGCGAGACGGTCAGCATACACATGGAGATGGGACATGACTTAGAGTCGAGGTTCGCCAAAAATTTTGACCAGTTTTGCCTTGTATAATTTGGTGTGCGACATCGATGTGGTGACATGTTAGGACGTAGTATGTGGTGTAAATATACAAACGTTAGCGATCCACAGATGCGTGCCTGAAAGAGTAACAGATGAAGCACTGCGCGGCTCAATTAAAATATGGAGCGATATCAAACTTGGTGATCGGACTTGCCTTGGTCACGTGTGATGATTGCATTAACGATGGTAAGAAATTGTAACCACTAATTTCGTTCAGGCCAACAGTTGTGCGCTATTTGAAATCGGTGGGTGTAGCTAATGTCTTGTTATCCTCAGTTAACAAAGTCACTTGTTTAAGGCAGGACCCACTCATAGCGATGCAGTGTGTTTATGCACATGCTAAGTTTATACTTAAAGTACTGAATTACAAAAATTTAAGTACCACGAATCGATGCAAGTTTCAGCGCCCACCCATTGCTGAGGACCTGTCGGCGCATCTACGCGTGTACGGACGTGACGGACAAGATTTATGATCGGAAGAAGCAGCTAGAGGCGAACATCCGATCAGAACTCGGCAACATCAGTGATGCATCTGCCTGGGATCAGGGCACAAACGACCAACCTGACTCAGACCAGAACACGACGATGGCAGAACCCAGATTACCACAGGGTTGTCCACAAGAATGGGCTCCGAAAGAGATTAAACAGGAACCATTGGACTTGCTGGAGAATCTGAGTGAAACATCAGATCACGAGCCTGCGTGCTCCAGTGGTGCTGAGTCGACCAGTCTGCGATTGGGATCCGAACTTTCGACCTCAATCAACAGTTCAGTTTCGAAAAGACCGAAAATCAACGACGATACTTTGACTTTAATGCTTAGTGACCAGCGGTCGCCGACAATCGGTGCGCATTCACACCAGCCAGTGCGCAGAAGCTCGCGTCAACGCAAACCGGCACCGCCACCGCTCGATACCACAGCGCTGCCGCGCGTGAGCGGACAAAATCAACGATTTATGGATGCGAACGAGAAAACAAAACATCTGTACAAGGAAGAAACATCCGAAGAAGAAGAAATAGCAGGCAGTAGTAATGGTCACGATGGGGAAGAATACAAATCAGCTGAATCTGACTGGGCTGGTTCGAACAGCGACGACAGTGACGCATCGTCAACTAAAAGATCATCTAAGAGAAAGAGACACTATCGAAAGAAATTGCAGAAATTGATGGACGACCCATCATGGACACCAAAGCTGTGCGAGAAGAGCGGCGGACTGCTGGGGGAAACGTGCCAGTTGGCGGTTAAAGACAAGAAAAAGTTTTTGGAAAAAATAAAGCGAATGCAGCCGGACCCAGTGTTGCCGATGACGGACGAGTTTGGGAACGTGCTGAGCGAGGAAGAAGAAAGAAGAGTGAAGAAAGAGGCGGCAAGAGTACGGAGAGAACTTGAAGAACAAAAGAGATACGAACGGAACCAAAGACGACTGCAAAAACAGCAGGCGGAAGAGCAGAAAAAGGCCGAAAGACTACAGAGGCGATTGGCTAAACAACAAGCCGAAGAACAGATGTTAGGCATACCCAATTCGTTCGTTCGGTTGTTTATTGATTAGCCTTTGATATAATGGGTAAAAACCGATTATTAAGCTTGGGAGATGTTTCAAACAACAATACAATAAAGGAAAACATGAAGGCCTCATATTACTTAGGCGCGCGTGCGCAGCATAGTGCATGACACACAAACACAGAAGAAAGTCGACAGAATGAAGAGAAAGGAGATGAAGAAAGAGTTGACTGATGAAGAACGGCAAAGAAGAAAGAGAGAAAATGCCGAACAACGAACACAAGCCAGGTTGCTGGAAAAAGAGCTTGATGAAGAAGTGAAACAATTTGAGACCCCTGAAGAACGAGAAGCTCGACAGACAAAAAGGCGGGAACGGAAGGCACAATTACTTGCCCTGGGTGCCGACAGGCCATATCCTTGGAAACCTTCACGCTTCGAACCACCCAAACCCGAAGTAATGCCAGAATGTGTGCCGGGGTATCCGATGATTCCAGCGTTGTTCAACACCAGAGTCATTCAGGTTCAGTTTGTTTCGACCTTACTTGGTTTGGGTTGGTGATCGGCACAGTTAGTCAGCCCCCTTTATATGATCCTGTTTACAGGAACCGTTCTTTCCACAGATGATGCTGTTTGTGGTGAGCCATTCTCCCTCATTTGACGCCAATCTAGTTTTAGATAAACGTCTACGGAGTTGTCACTCACCCCCCAATACCTAACCCACCAATTTTACCTAAATCTCCCTTTTTTTTTTTTTCTTTTTTTTCCTCCCCCCCCCCCCCCCCTATCCCCCCCCCCCCCCCCCCCCCCCCCCCCCCCTCCTTTTTCCCCCCCCCCCCTAGCCATCGTTTTCTGGATATTCTTTTTTTGTGACGGAATATGCATGTGCAGCTCATGTCACTACCACAAACACGACGACCGTAACTGTACCATTGTTTTTTTCACAGGAAATCGAGTGCGGCGAAAGCAAAATGCGTGAGATGCATCTAGTTAACGACTGCAAGAGCTACGATGAAATAACGCAATGGAAGCAGGAGTACAGCATTCTTACCGGCGTCGGCTGGGTGGTCCAGAGCAAGTCGCACAACAGCGCCTCCTCGAGCTCGGTGTTCTCCAGTCTGTATTGGTGCAGATTTGGAAAAGGTAAATAACATCATCTAATTGAGCGAATTTGGGCCAATAGTTTTGTCGTCAAATCATGTCGTCAAACAAGCAATGATACATAGAGCCCAAACTAGCGTGAAAATAATGCATGTGATTTAACGACAAGATGCGACGCCATGATTTGACTGCACTACTATAAGCCCGATTTTGTTTGCTCTCGTGTCAAACTTGGCGGTTTTCCGGTGATTGTACTGTTTTATAAACTTGTGGCACTCGTGAATCTCGAAATAATACGGAATAGTCACGTACCAAGGCAGAACCCAACCGAACAGGTCAGTACGGCAGCGGCTCTACGAAACCCTGATGCTTCGCAAGTGAAAACCCAAGACACAACCGGGGAAGTGTTTCATTGATATTGATCTAGGAGTGGAGGAATGTGATAATCAGTCCGACCTGTACAGGCACATACTTCGACATTGTCATTCTCAGGCAAAAGCCACGCCAACCGTCACATCAACTCTCCACTGAATCTCGACTGTCCTGCCAAAATCCGATTCACGATCAAAAACTGGGGCGTGTGCAAAATTGTGCAGATGGGCACGCACAATCACAAACTGCGCGTCGCAGAAGACACTGATGATGATGATGAGAAGACACAAAATGAATCATTGAAACATTGGGAACAGCCGGTTGAAACACCGGTTCAGCACTCAGTGGCTAACATGATCGAACTTGATAAGGCACAGCAGATACCGAAACTGCCACCTGAGAAGGAGTTGCTTGTCAAGAGATGAATGTTGCTGCAGTACTGTCGGCTATATGACTGATCTTGTGCCTTCTATGATGGAAGCAAGTATGGAATGGCGCAAAGCGCATTTCACGTGTTTATTTGCGATTGTATGGCATCTTGATTACTTTTTATTCCCGAATAAAAATCATTCTGATCTCAAAATTGTCGCTTTTTACCCAGTTGTGACTGCGTTTTAGTATCGCAGTGATCATTAAGGGATCACGTATTAATTACAGTTCAATCGTTTGATTCTGATGTTGGAGAAAGCTAATCATTGTAGCCCGGTCAGTATGGCGTCATCCGGTGTCAAGCCCGTTATGGATGCCAATGTCAAACTGCACTTGGCCCAATTGTGTGTGCAGTACCGGGACACATTGCTCAATCCTGACCTGGTCGGACGATTGAGAGGATGTTTGGATCTGACTTGGAACAATATATACAAGGCGTTGACTGATCGACACCCCAGTTGGTTGCTGATTTTCGAATTTTGTCATTCATGGTTGTGTTTGAAATCATGCCATGTTTGTGGTTTGTGCGTCGAGCTTCATAGCTGCAACTGCAAGCAAGTGTGGGGGAATGCCATTTATTGGCCCAAGAATACCCCTGAAAAACAACGTTTTGCCAATTGGTAGCTCGCGCGAGCTGGTTGGAGGTATGTGTTTTGGAACCTCGAGCTCACCATATACATGGGCGGCCACTGCCCCGGCCGAAAGAAACTGCGTCACTGGAGAAAACCAAATCAGCCATGCGTATTTATGTCCTTATTTCGCCGTTTAACATGATCTGAACGACCAAAATTGAGTTCCTAACTTTCCGCAGACTGTGTGGCGAGTGCGGACAAGTTGCGCAAACGTTGGAACGAATTTGTGTGCACGGCGCGCAAAGAATACACGAAATGGCAGACCACTGGGGATACCACTGGCTTGCCTCCGTGGATTGTGGTTGTCGTCGAGGAGTTTTATGGACAACAACAACACGATATGTTTGATGGTTGGGTGTTTTGGTGAATGTTTTTGGGTCCTCGTGGCCATCTGGTGCATTCGCACTGACGATGAGCTGGTTCGAAACAGGCTGCAACGAGACGGGCAGCATTTCATACTCATTTCCATTTTATCCCTTGAATGATGGTGGGAAGCTGTATACTGTCATAAAGAACCGTTTTTTATTTTTCGTGAAAAAAAACGGTTTTTTTCTCGAAAAAACCCGTTTTTTTCCAAATATTTTTCCAGCACTTAAGAACTTAATTTCGAAAAATATAATAATTTCAGTGCAAAATTTGTTCGAAGTGACGAAAGTGTTCATGAAGAGTGTTGAAGTCAGTCGAAAACACTTGGTTTACACGCTTTTTGGCCCATTTTGGGTCGGTTAATTTTCGTGCTCGAGCCAATTTTTCACCAAAATCGAAAAACTGATCAGTTTTGCATTACAATTTTTTGGCAAAATTGGAATAAAGTACCGATATTTTTCCGATCAAACACCGAAAAGGTACCCACGGAAAAATAAATGGAAAAGTATTCGGGTCTCGGAAAAAAAACGGTTTTTTTCGGTTTTTTCCGGAAAAAAACCGGTTTTTTTCCGCCTGCCAGTATAGGAAGCTGACAACCACTGTATGATTGGACAGACGAACAAACTCATCGTCTGTCTGTCCGTGATTTCGTCCACCTTCTCACCCTTACCTGTCCTGGTTTTGTATTTATTTTTCATTCCCGTAACTTGCACACCCTGTTTTGTATTTATTTTCATGTCCGTAAACTCCACACCCGGTCTTGTAATTATGCTTCTTTCACTTAATCTTCTTATTTATGTATTATTGAGTGGGCGTCGACGCTATAAACTAACAGAGAGATTTTCGCTGTAGCAATAGTAGACAAGATGATTTTTCACAGTAAACATTGCCTGTTGCGTTACTTGCAGCCTCCACCTCCTACCAACATGACGACAGTTCCAACTCAACGGATCTGTCCTTTGGTGCTGGTTACCCAGCCAACAAGACCGCGTTCAACACCATCGACGCGGGGGCACGTCTGTACCTGGCCAATTTGTGCCTGCCGTACAGGGACAGTCTGCTGGCGCATCACGCGGAAAAGTTGACGAGCGGACAAAAACGAAACATTGCCGAAATTTGGGACACCATCTATTTGATGTTCAACGCGCAGTTTCCTGGTGAGTTGGTTTGGGATGCGTTGGGATGTGCTTCTTTTTTGGGGCCAGTTGGAGAGCGCGACGGGTGTGTTTGACATATTCTACTCGCATGTTACCATGGGCAGCTGAGCCTGAGCTGGATAATACCAATATTTGTCATTTCTGCTTTTTTTCATTATCTAGTGGCTTGGACTTCTTAAAATAATTTATGCGGCCGACTTTTTCGTCCAGATTCGTGCGGTAGAATTAGTCAGAGTCGATCAAAGAAAGCAGATTGTGCGGCCGTAAAACATCAGCAACTATGATGTTGTTCGAATGTGCTCAACTATCGTGAGCATCAACAATGCGAAATTAGCAGCGCCCTGCCCATGTGTGCGAGGCTTTCCAAATCCATCCGCCATCCAGTATTTTCGCCACGCATTACTTAACATGTGGGGCCACATTGTTGGTGACCATGAGACTTCATTGTTGGTTGGTTGAAGCTATCACAATGTACTCGTTCTTCGAGCCCAGAACGGCGCTGATCTAACGTCAAAAAATGAAGCACCCGGCAAATCTGGCAAATTACTGTTGTCAGATTGTGTGGCAAGCGCCGGTCATCTGCGCAAACGTTGGAGTGAGTTTGTGTGTCGTGCGCGTAAGTACTACGATCAATGGCAGGCACAGTTGGACAAACCCGACCCCGATCTGGCACCACCACAATGGGTGTTGGTCATTGTCAAACAGTACATCGACGGTGAACAAGGTTTGATGGCTTAGGCTTAGGCTTAGACTACTCTATTATTATAAATATTGCTCACTTTGTAAAAAACTAAATAAGACAGTGCTATTGCTATGCACTCCTTTTATTGCATTTTATTGTTCTTTGATTATTCTCAAGCAGAGCACGAACTCGAAACGTTGACAGTGTGGCTATTTCGGCACGTTGTCTGTGGGTGAAACATAAGATAACGCAGGCCGGCCAGCCGGTCACGAAACCTGACTTTGTATTTGTACAAGCATCCGGGGTCTTTTGATTTCAACGCTTCATCCGTGGAACATGACGATTTGGTCGTCATTCACCAACGGCACTCAAAGAAGACGTAATAGGCGTCACACTCACAACTACACCAGGCGCTTCCTTTAGGTCCTGTGATCGCACCCGATGAACAACAACAAGCGACGTCGCTGGACGAAGATACGGCGCAAAAGTGTGCGCTGAACGACGATGCCAAGTTGACATTAACGCAATTGTGCGTGAAACATCGCGATGTGCTGCTCAATACTGCGGACCTGAGTGCCAATGTGCAGAAGGCGAGACTCGGCAGGACTTGGCAGATCATTTGCGATCAATTGAGTCGGCAACATCCGGGTACGCTACATGAGAATTGAATAATAATGTTGTTGAAAATCTGCGGTGGAATGGGATGGAATGGATGCACATCCCACTCGGTGATAGATCTAAGCTAGTCTTGTCACGTGAGATTTGAATGACGACTATCAATCGGAACGTTTACTGACATAAATCTGTCCGCCCGGGGTTGCGCTGAACGGTGGTTGTTGAGTTATTTTTTTCGCAGATCAAAATGAGCACAAAAATATACAGTGGAAGTTACACTTCAAAAAAGCCGATCACCAAATCTCACCTTCAAGTTTGTTCACAACATCGATGTCCTGTTCTGCAGACGCAACACCAAGTCCTGCTGCACTACGTGCCCGTTGGGCTGACATGACACGCAAAGCGAGAGTTAGGAGGGAAAAGGAGTCGTTATCGACAGAAGGACTGTACCAATCGCCTGAATGGATGCAGCATCTGACTCAACATTTCATTCGGCATGATGCAGGTCTGCTTGGAAATGTCTTAGCGTTTGTTTATTTTGTGGCTGACTGTTTTGCTTTTCAACTGGGCCGGGGTTTGCACAAAAGCAAGACAAATTCTTGAGGACACAAATCAACACGAAAAAAACAAGAAGCTCAAACTTTCCAGCTGACGCACAATCGCCGCCATTGGGCTCGCCACTACGAAGCACGATGGATGACAATGCTAAACTGGCACTGGTGCATTTGTGCGTGAAACATCGCGACACGCTGCTCGACCCGGCATTGAATGCGTTTCACTTGAAGAAAGTCGGCACGCTCTGGGACCACATCCATGCCGAGTTCATGTTGCAGTTTCCAGGTCTGGATTATTGAATAATAATTGGTTGAAGAAAATATTGTTACGATCCAAAATCGAGCGACTGACAACACACACAGACTGTTCATCGAGCGGCACGGTGCTGCGCAAAAAGTTGGCCGAAATGGTGTATCGGGGCAAGCGGTACTACACGAAATGGGGCGCAATGGGGGAATTCGACCCGAATTTACGACCCGCTGAGTGGGTGGTGGCCATTGTGACGCAGTATTTGGATTGCGCAACGGAATTGGGTTGGTGTGATTGCTGGCTGACTGTCTGATGTTTCACGTTCGGAGTTGACAACCTCAGATGTCGATGTCAAGCTCGCGATCAGGTCGGGTCGCGTTTGTCGTGGTCACGTGATTTTTTTGTTCAGCGATTTGCGTCCAGCTGGTTTGTTGGACCGGCGTAAAAGTTGCATTCAGAGCCGGTCGTAATCATTAACGTGGTGGCATGTTGTGGCATCCGTGGTTCTCACAATTTATTTATTTATTTATTTATTCTGCTGGCATCTCGGTTAAGTTAACCATAAGATGTGGTTATGATCACAGATGCCCCATGTATCCTATCGTAAAGATGGCAGGTTGTGTCTTTCAAGTGCCTGAAACCTGCAATCTGGCTCACATTTTAGTGCCCGAAGTTGCGAAACCGGCCTCGAGTGACGAGGATCGGCCGCAGTCCGCTGACTCGATTTCGCCCGAAGAGAGCCTGGAGTTGACATCTGACATTCGACATGCGAATCTTGATGACAATTCGAGACTGTATCTGACCAAACTGTGTGTGGCGGAGAGGGACGGACTTGTCAATGCCACGGACAGCAGGGATCACATCTGGCAGAGGATCTATGCGAGCATGATCGCACGATATCCAGGTTTGTATTTTAGGAATGGTGTAATATGTTTCACAAATCGCTGCCGTGCAATGAGGTGCGCCCCGTACTTAATACCCAGATCTAAACCCGAAAATCAACTCTTGAAACATTTGGACAGCAAACACGCACGCAGCTTGCCAGCTAGCCAGGCAGCGGTGGTGTGCATTGTTTCAGAACCGCGCGTGGTCAGCGTTCAGGTTTAGACGTGGACATTAACTATGGACCGTATTCTGGTGCACGGCAGTAAAGTTAGAAATTTACTGTACCGCACGTTGCTGAGCGCCCCATTTTCTTTGTTCTCGTTGACATGAGTTTGGGACCAAATTTCATGTACTGCGCGCCGGACAACGCGGGACTTCCGACAAAGTTCGGTTGAACACTGTTATACTCCTGGTGTATCATCAAAATCTAACGTATTAATTAAAGTATTAATCTAACGTATCAAAATTAATCTACATTTTGCACATCAGGTTTAACGGCCTCCCAAGTAACGTGCACATAAACAAAAGTTTTCGTTCTGATTTGCAGGGTGCGTGCGCAACGTCAAAGTGCTGCGACAAAGCTGGTCGGATTTGGTGTCTCGCGCCAAACATTCCTATCGCAAATGGGTGAGTCAAACACAACTGGACCCATCAACGGTGGATGAACCGAGCCTACAGCCACCTGAATGGGTTATGGTCACGATCAAGGACTATTTACGGCATGGGGACGCCGACCGGAGTAAGTGTGTTTCAAAATGATGTTGCAATTCACTTAGTCTGCCGTCCCTTATTTATACCCGATTTCGCAGCACCGGACCTATCGACCCCAGAGCCCGACACCGACGGCCGGCGCTTATCTGGTGACTCAGTGATCGGCCACCACGAGTCCGACTGTCTGCCATCTGGGCGCAAGACCGATTTCAACGACCAGTCAAAGTTGTATTTGGTGCAACTTTGTGCGGCCGATCGAAACGTGCTGCTGAATCCCGATGGCAACAAGAATTTCATTGCGCTCAAGCGGGCAGACCACGCCTGGGCCAGGATTTATGCGCAGTTGACCGAGAGATATCCGGGTGAGCTGGGCTGAAGCATTCTTTGCTGTCAATAGTCTTCGACCGGGTGTGATGCGCAAGTGTAGCTTTATGTTTTTGTTATTTGACCTTTCAACTGCCATATGACACTGGTTCAGTTTTGTTTGACAGCGTTCCCCTACCGTCACTGAAACATGAACGAGCTTGGCATCTCAGCTCAACATGCGTATCATGCATCGGAACAGCTATGTAGGCCGATGTCAGGCTTTTGTATTTTTTGCAATAAGTTGAAACCATTCGGTTGATTTGATTTGACACCAGGCAAATATGCTTTCACAGTATATACACAGTGCACTGATCAATAGTCAAAACAACTGAAGATACTTTTGAAGTGTTGCTACCCCTGACCGTACTCAGGTTGTGTGTGCAACGTGCGAGCATTGCGCAACGCCTGGGTCACCTATGTGTTCCGAGCGCGACAGTCCTACCAGAAATGGGTGACTCGCACGAATCGGGATCCGGACCTGCGACCACGGGAATGGGTGGTGGACATTTGGCATAAATATTTGGGCGAACGGGATATTGATGCCAGTGGTGGGTGTACTTTTGTTGTTGAAACATTGATCGATGTCGGATGGTCCGTTTTGGTCACCTGACTTTGAGCTGACAATGTCTTGCGACAAATCGCACTGTTTGGACGACGTTTTGACCAGCGTGAAACCTTCGTCCTCTGACCATTGTGCAGCAACGCTGGTCGAATTGACCAACGTTCATGAATATACTGAATCCTTCCACATTTGCCGACACTGACTTTGCAGCCGACCGATCTGTCACTGAATTAGAGTGTTAATCAATGTATTTGTAGAAAACCCACCGGGCTCAAATCGAAGTTGTGACTCAACGATAGCGGATGATGATGATAACACTGGCGATCCGTTAGCAGGAGCGGATGAGTTTGATTACAACACAGGTGTGATACTTGAGAACTGTCCAATTTGTTTTTTTTGCGTAAATGCATACAATGGAGATAAATTACAGCAGGAATACAAAACATCCAGGTTTGCTGCAATCCAGTCGCCATGCACCCAAAGAACGAACAATATTAGACGATCGTGATACGAGTCCGGACCCGACCGACGAATGTGCCGTGTTGTTGTATGTGGAATGCGAGTTCTGTTGTGTGCTCGTGCCGAGGGAAATGATTGGTGTGCACGTCAGGGTGGGACATGAGGCCGAATGGAGGTATCAATACGATGGACTTAGATTTTGGGATTATTTTATTTGAAAAGTTGCGGTCCAGCTTTATAATGGTCGACAGTCCCTCCCAACAATGTCAAGTTTGCATGGTGACAGACAATACCATACTATGTTCTGGCATCGTGAAGACAACCGACTGGATGAAATCTGCTCTTAGCTTTTCTTGGTATTATGTAATCTGGTGCATTCGCAGTCGAAAAGCACAAAACGAACTGCTGTTTTATGGCCGTGAAATAAATATCACGAAATGCACAATTTACAAATACAGTCCAATTACTTTCACCGTTTGACAGCCGTCTGTCCAACCACCGCCCGAAACGGCGTCTATTCGCGTGCACCGAAGTGCCTGACGATGACTTCCTCGACAGTCCAAAGCAGCAGCTCAAATTGGAGTCACTGCCCATACCGCCCGCGTTCGAACAAGGTCCGGCGACCCGGGCTTCGGCCCGCAAGCAGTCAACCATGTCCAATGGGCAACAAGTGGTTGATGGCACAGCGAGGTCGTTGATTCAGATCACCAATGTTCGTCCGCTGGTCGTTCGCAAAACGTCGCCCGCCAAGAAGACTCGGTCGTATAATAGAAGGGCATCGGCTGGGGGCGGGCCGGTCGAGAATGACAATCGGTATGTAAGAATGGATATTGTTGTCGTTGTGGCAATCTTCCCTCTCTATCAGGAGATCGGCATTGCGGTCATCATACAAGAGAATGTTCACTCCTATCTCGAGTTTGAGAATATGCACCAAGCCAAACTTCCATGATGTTTCGGCTATTGAGTTTCACCACATGAGAACTCCCCTATAAACAGGGGACAATAATTGCTCTCGTTCAACGATTGTTGCTTTCGCTGATTCCATTTTTGTAATAGAATTGCACAATAGTTTTATGAATACAGTCCACCAATTCACAGCCGTAAGCGGCGCGCTGGACGCGGTGGTGACTGAAACCGGTGGCGTAAAGTGATGCGACCAAATGACAACGATGGTGAGCGGGCACAATCCAGTCACATGCAACAATACAGTCTGGATCCGTTTCCGGAAATACCGCGCGCGTACAATACGAGATTAGTTGGTTGGTGACTCTTGTTGATGTATTTTTATTTTGTGTTGGTCGCACAATGACTTT
>JASAMV010003056.1:0-43081 GCA_030248065.1 Rhynchonema sp. JSB1_4
ATATCACTGACCACTGATCGGTTGACTGTCATCCAATGCCATTTGCAGATCTGCTGTTTCATCGTAACTTTTGCCCTTTGCCGATGCTGTTGTGCTGAAAACTGTGTAAACTTGCTTATCACTGCAGCCGGGACAAGTAACACGGCTATAATACCTTCAAGTCAGGTTAAGGTGATTTGCATGAATAATACAAAAGATTTCAGACCAATATCCGACCAGCATGTTCGATGGTTAGTTTTATGTATAGCTATATGTACGTAGTTAAATAGTTCTATAGTTTTATTGTTTCAAATGCGATGGGTACAAACAAATAACCGCTGTTGACGATTCGATTCGAAGACTTAACCGACAGAGTACTTGGTGAAACGGTGGTATGTAGCAAACGGTTCCAACTCAAACATTCGCAATCAACCTGCTCATTTCCTCTCCACCGCTATTCGTTCGCTTCGTTGATGTGTTGTTGCCAGTTAATCGTGTTTCAATCGCATCGCGTAATGCCATCACTGATTGTTTCTCAGGAACCTGAAAATGTTCATCCGGTATTGATGGATGAGTCACAGGTTAAAGTGCGGCTTCGAAACTTTACCTGCCGTAGCACGCCACTTTTTATACTGGTATCTTAGGCAGCGCTGTCGGGGTCAAGTTGTCGACTCCGCAATTCCAGCTGATTTACAGACAATGTCGCAAAACATTTTTGGATAATTATGTATTTGCCAATGCATGGCCGTTCAGCTTGTGATCCAAAAATGTTTCGCTGAACACGTATCATGTAGCAAGGATCAAGAGATCGCAATATGCTGAAAGTACAGCGGAAAACTGAGATATAATCCTAAATATTCAATAAACGCAATCTTTTTGAATGTCCCAACCTCAATGACAGTCCTCTCTTCAGCGAGTGCCCTTTGATACCAGTCCTTGCCGGTCATTCGACCAGGCAGCGCATCGTCCGTCTCTGCCTTGCTCGGAGGTTTGACTGGCGGGGCTCCCTCGGGTGGGGGAGGGGGTGGTTGGGGTATTTCAGTGCCTCCCGGCGCTGGCAGGGCGATCGGGGCGGTCTGCGAACAGAGTGAAGGGTCTCAGACATTTTGTGGTGACTTTCAGTCCATTGCGTGCCAAATAACCAGCGTTATCTCAGAATAATACGAAAGCTAACCAGTGATTTCAGTATATTTTTCATTTTCAAACATCACATTTGAGCAAGTGAGTATTAAAAAAATAATGATTTTTGATGTTTTTAACGATCATTTAGCAGTTCTACAGCCAGAAGCTGCTCATTCAAATTTTACTTGATGTAAACAATGACAAATAACCTAAAGCTGAACTGCGGCAGGTAAACTTCAAGAGCTTTTTATTATTTGTACGCGCTGTGAATTTTCAACATACGAATTATACTTTTCCTGTGCAGCTTTTTATTTTGTTTGTTTATTTACTGGCACTGTGCGGTACAGTAAAGAGTTTTATAGGATAGGGCATAATTCCGTGTGTTGTGGATAAGAGGTCACTCTTTGAATGTTAGACGTGCAGAAGTAATAACAGAAAATATCAAAAATCCCAAAGTAAACGGCAAGCAGTAATGAGTCAACCATCATGCCTCACCTTGTTTCGAGCACTGGCAGGTGGTGAGTGCACCGTTTCACTGGTAGTGGTTGTGGTCGTTGTTTTCTTGTTAGTCGTTGCGCGTGATTTACGCTGATAATTAGTGGTATTGCCAGTGTCAGCAGCCACGGCTACTGGAGGGTCAACATGTCGATAACTCCCTGTCTGCGTCCGGCTACCGGACTCAGATCGGGACCTGGGGGAGTGGTATGGCTTGGGACTGGCAAGTTGGGCCATATGATCCGATGGTGACGTCATCGTTGCCTGATTCGTCAAGGAGGGCTGTTGGGTGAGTAGGGGTGAAAGCGGGGAGAGTGGGGCTGCTGCGGCTGCCCGGTCCAGATCATGGGCTCCGTTAGTTTGTGGTTTCGTTGTGGTTGGTGAGACGTAGGGGGCGTGGAAACTGATCGGTTTGTACCCAGCCGGCAACATTGCTCCTCCACTCACTTTCGGCGGAGGATCGAGCCCGGATGACGCGGAGGAGTAGTCGGTCGTGGATGTGATCGATTTCGTCATCACGAACGCCTGGTCATCCTGAGACAACAGCGACTTAGGCGTCCAAATGGCTGCAAGGTCGAGGGGATAAAAAATTTTTACAGTCTACATCAGAGGTGGGAATCGGGCCGAGGTTTCCGGCCCGAACGGTCGGGCCGGGCCGGGCCGGGCCGACTTTCCGGAATGTCGGGCCGGGCCGGGCCGGGGTGGTCGGCCCGAAAAGGCCCGACATCATCAAATTTCAATAGAAAATCGTGATTTTTTAGGCCAAATTTCTCAAAATTTCTCGCGATTCTGCAAATTAGTACCGACTTCCATGCTTATCAGGTATTTTTAAACAAAAAAACAGTAATATTTGCACCAAAAAATTGCTTCAAAATGTCATCAGAAAAAGTCGGGCCGAAAAAATCGGGCCGGGCCGGGCCGGGCCGACTTTTTTCCAAGTCGGGCCGGGCCGGGCCGGACTTCCCGGCCCGAACTGTCGGGCCGGGCCGGGCCGACCCCCGGACCTCGTCGGGCCGGGCCGGGCCGAGGTAACCCGGCCCGATTCCCACCTCTGGTCTACATCGTTGTCTTCTCGGATCAATATGGCACGGGATCACGCGTCCACGATGTAAAACATTCAATATGGAATTCTAGGGGAGACCGACACCGTCACAATGTCAAAGCGATGAGTTTCTTTTCGTTCACTTGCAATCCCCACCAATCCGTTTGGAAATAGGAAATTTTAGGGAAAACATTTTCGGGTCTTGGAACTAGGCCCTCCTATTCAAGCTCTGGCACTTGCAACTTTGAACGGCTCCTTTTTGGGCTGCAGACAAATTTTCCCTGGCCCATTGTCGAATGTGGAACACCATGGCTGGGGAATACTGTCTCACACTTTGTCACATGCAAGTTTATGGCTGAGTTTGTTCGTTACAAACAGTAACCGCCCCAAAAAATGATGAAACATCACCTGGTTGTTGCCTATAGCCACTGCTTGGTGACGTCATCGTCTCGGGTCGTTGTTGTCTATTTCTGTTCATATAATCCATCTCAGCCACGGCTATCTGCAGTTCGGACGGCTCTTTCTCCGGTTCTGGCTCGGAACCGTTCACGTGATAGTTGGGATGTCCGTTGCCTGAATCAGCAAGGTAAATCTGTGTTTGCTTGCACATGAACGCGCTTCGTTAAATGTGGTCAATTGGTCAATAGCGGTACGATTTTGTTATTGACAAGACCCAGGGCGCCATTGCAGTCTGGCATTATGGGCCGAAACTGCATCCACAGATACGCAATGCGTGCCCACAAGGCCAAAATCGTATCGTTATTGATCTATCATATTTTGTGCAAAGCACGTCCACCAGACATCACCCAGTGCACTTTGGTCAATTGGTCTGGTTTTATTGACGAGGGTCGGTAAAACAGCCAAATCAAAGTTCGAGACACCAAAAGTCATGACCGAGCCTTCGTGAAACATCAGCCCAGCCACATGCTATATTCTGTACAATTCTGGCCCGGCTGTGGTTCATAGAGAAGTCTATTGAAATTTTAAGTGCACGCTCGGCAAACGCTGCTTTCATCTGAGTCCGGGGCACAGCCCGATAATGCACGACAGAGCAATCCCTACAGTTGCCCCTGAACACAGTGCAGTCACTGCAATCTACAGTAACCTACAGTATGCCCATCCATTTCCATATTCGTGCGACGGCGGCAGCGGTTTTGGCGGATCAACGGGCGTGATCGGGAGTCGATTTCGGGCTCGACTAACCACAATGTCGGATTGATAGATTTTGGCGGGGAATTTCATGACAGACAAATTTGTCGGAATATTTCGGATGAGAAATCAGAAATTGAGGGAGAGAGCTAATTGGAACGAAACATCAGCAGAATGCTTGAAAACAGTTCATACAGTGTGCCGTTCGCGCTTGAAAATGAGTTCGGTCTGACAAGACAGCTACATTTGAGTATGCGGTTTGTCGCTCGCTCTTCGATACTACTCCAAAACTTTGACGAGAACACTAAAATCACAAGTGTGAACACTCGTGTCAGCTTCGTAGCTTTGCTTGCCAGAGGTCCAAAAAGGTTCCACACGAGAAATTACGCGCCTCCGGTATGGAGACAACAGTGTCTCTGGAACCTTTTGGCAGCGACAAAGAAAATCGGGTCAATCACCCGCGCCCACCGCGACTAAACGGCAAATTTTTACTGGGTGACTGACAGCACAAACTGGCTTATTTGCAAGGTACTCCGTTCGTTCCCCTATCATAGACTTGGCTGGCGCACCTTCCTGTGACAAAAGTACGACAGCCGTCTAAAGCTGCGGGGTGGCCCCTGGCTAATTGTACACTGAAAGCTGTCAGATTTGAAGATTTCTTAATCTCACTCTGCAGGTCTAGCCCGGTGTATTAGTTCTCACTTCTCTCTTTCTCGACAGTTTATACCAGTGCCGAAAAGTTCTTGAGACTCATCTGCACAATAATGTAACTTCAGCGCTGGTGCCATTGTGCCAGCCACTTTGTAACACTTTATGAACAGGAACTGACTCAAGATATTTGCCGCATTAGGCTTCCAGACAAACTAGCAAGCTAACTCAAAAGCTCCTTCAAAAGCACAAAGGCGTGTTCTATGTATATGCCTATAATCTCAGGAGGAGATCTTTTTGAACTCAGACTTGTAATTTTTAGCCTCGCGGTGATTGAGTATTGAAAAACAAAAGCGCAGTCGCTCAAAAAACACAATCTGGTGTAGTGGCGCCAAAAGAGTCAAGGTGGGGCCATTTTGGGACCTACTGTATCACCGAAACAGTCGCGGCCCGCCCTGTAAGAGTCCAGAACCGCATTCGCATAATAGCCTCCAACAAAACAACCAGAAATTTATGACATATGCTTATTCAGGGTTCAATGAGGGCAGAGCCGCTCGCTTTCTAGTACTATTTTTACAACACATGTCCGTGAAATAATGCAACTGCTCCGGTTTTTCGCTCGTTTTTTTGTGATTCTATAAACATCAAGCGGTTGGATTTCGGTGGGGGGGGGGGGCGGTGCGGTATGACCGAGGCAGCCCGACACTCAATACACACCTTGAGCAGGTGAAATGTCAAACTTAGCAACGAAAGGGTCCTGTTCCGAAATACTATGTTTCATACCAATATTTTTAATAACAGGATGATTCTTTCTACAGTTTTCTGCATTATTTAGATGCTCTCATGACACGGGACCGGATCGCGCTGGACCCGGTTACTCACTTTGAAGCTGTCTGGTGACTATGGTTACAACCACATGTTACCCAAACAACTAGATAACGGTTTCGTGAACAAAAAGCTTTTTGAAAAAGAACCAAAAAGTGAGCAGTTCAGTTCACAGGCTGCGAAATACATACGTATAACTGAAAACATCTGTTTTGTACGAGAAAGATAAACACATCTCACTTCGTTTGCGAACAGCGTCTCATCATTTTAGCTGAATAATGACTAAACGCCTTTGTGAGTGAAGGCAAAATAAACCTTTGAGTTCTAAGCCAGAGGCGAATAATGTTCCGAACATTGAAACAATAATGTTCCGAACATTGAAACAATACTAACACTTTCCATAGACAACTGAAATAAAAACGTGCTATTTTATGACTTCGAACGGATTTTGTGACAAAACCGAATGATTTGGGTCCCTTAGCTGCTAAAACCACTGCATTGATGGTCACTTTTAGTATGCGGTACCGAAAATAGATTGGTCATTTTCCGGTTAGTGGGAGTGACAGTTGGCGATAATGATTTTGTCTAAATTACCGGTTCTAAGATCTAAAGTCACAAAATGGCTTCGGGGTTGTGCGTTTGTATTGCAGTGTTTTATTAGCTCTGGCAGAAAACCGAACGGTTCAGGCATACAGTGGAGTCAGGAAGACCTGTTTGTATCCAGGAACCGCACTCCACCCGACTTCGCTTGAGCCTCAAAAGATCGCGCCTTCTTTCTGCCCGCTTCAATGAATGAAGACTACTCATTCGAAAAGCAAGTGTCCGCTATGAATTCAATATAGCGTCTTTAGCGCTTCCGTGTGTTCATAACACTGTAAACTCTTTGAATGGATTTTTGGCTGAGTTCAAATATGTCACGCATTGTCGCCTATAAGCATGGGTCTAAGTGTGGTTGGTGATTTGGAGGGTACAATCGGAAAATTTCCGACAACACTTCAAGTAAAGATTTGTTTGAGAAGGAAGAGAGACAATCGGATTTTCGTGCCGAGGCCCCTCGGTTGGTCATTTGCTCCAGCTCCCACGAAAGCTTACGGTACAAATACGTGACAGCCTCGATGTGAAAAGTTTAAGGAACGCTTAATGAGAGTCAAGTTACTTTCGAACGGCAATGGCCGATGGAATATTTCAAGGTAGAGCAATGAAGCCCTTTTATACGGCCGGTAATTTGACACTGCGCATAAAAGTGACTCCAGTTTGGTGGGATTTAAGAACTCGGCCTAACTTTCCGAAGAGGGACAAGGGAGTATCAAACACGTCCTTGAAAACACAGGATTCTTTAGTCAGAAATTTTGGACTTCTAAAAGTCGGAAATAATTTGACGCATCCAGCTAAACTTTTATTAGGGCCTTCTTCCACGGGAAACTGGCACGAAGCAAGTATGTAGTCTACAACACCGCAACTGTTCTTCGATACAAATGAAACATTGAACATAAATAAATAAGTTACGGGAAGGTGTATGATTTAGCTTCTCGAGCCAGAAAACGCACCATTATATCCGCGTTGATTTAGCACCGCTGCCGCTGTCGCTTTGTGGCTATGGGTAAGAAAGTGTAAATTTATCCTAAAATACAACAATGATAAGTTTGAAGTTTGGAAATTGTCTTTCGAGACCATTCCTTCAAATTATATTATTGCAGCTTAGTAGCTGCTGAATGGGTCAACCAAACCACGCCTCAAATACATAGGTTAAAAATTGAAGGAACCGAAAAGTAACACCTTTTTAAACGAGCAATGTTTTGAATTTGAAGATCGAAACGTTTCCAAAGTGAAGCTGGAGGGCGTATTATTATGGCGCAGAGATTTTCCTGGAGTTCCTCTGAAGCAAGGCACGAAAAATTTTCTGTCAACGAGATTCACGACACAACAAAATGTTTGTCGAAGTGTTACGACTTGCGCTAAATGGTCACCGCACTGTTCCGCAGAATAAGTATCCTTTGTTTTGGTTCGCAGTTAAGAGAACTTAATGTCGAACTTCGTGCGGCACTTTTCACTGACAATACAAACTTTTTCGCTGAAAGGTGTAGGCGCGCGCCCACGCCCCGTACTGAATCACACCACAACACGAAAGAGTGTACACTTCTCTTTTTCAGCTCATATTACATTAGCGTTCCATTGGTTTTGCCTGTGTGGGCGCTAAAACTTGCTGGCGACTCGCTTTATGCGTTTTGGCCCTGGCAGCAACGTTTTTCTGCAAACTCTTCGCTCTTGATGAGTTGACTTGCTGTTTCAAGGTGATGAAAAAGGTTCCCGGAGAGAAAATTTGAGTTTAGTTCACCGTTCCATACTTCAAGCACGTTGTCCCCGCACCAATGTGCAGCACAAGGAGCCTCTTGGCGCACGTTTGAATACAACTCTTTCCCTGACACAAAAAGGCAATCCGGGTTCGGGTTCAGAGAAGTCACACAGCAAGACACTGGTATGCCGCCAGTTTACAACGTTTATGTGATAGGACCCTGCTTCATGGTTTACAATTGGTACCGAACTGTGTGTTAGGCTGTTTCTGAATTAAAGCTTCCATGTGGTACCCCATGGTGCAGTCCGTATTACAACAACAGGGAGTAAGTACATTTCAGAGCGATAAACTGCACAACAAGGTAACCAGGAAAGTTTGGACCTTGGTTTACACAAGCGAAAGTGGTTGTCTTTTCTCGCAGCACATTTTGGACGGATTTTATGTTGCACGTGTGTTGAATGCGTTACTGGGTTGTTGGCAATAGCTTATGAAACACCAAAGCCACTTATCCGACGATTAATGAGGTGCACTTGTAAAAAAAAACTTGTGGTTGTGGTTCGGCTTCCCCCGTTCAAAAGTGCGAAAAACCTGGGCATCTCTGCAGGGAAACAAGCTTGGTTGATCGGCATATTCGGGTTTTACATAATCAGGAACAGTTTTTCCCACTTAAGCACCATACTCAGCCGAGCACGAGGTGTTCTTTCGTCAAGACCACGCCAGATCACCAAACTCGATACGATTAACCTCCAAATTCCACCAACCTGCCGAACTGTTGTTCTGTTCGTCTCTGAAGGCCCTCGGGTATTGTGGTCCATGCTCGGCAGCATCAGCATAGTTGTCAGATTTGGTGTCCCCGGCCAATTCCGATACATAAGCGGGCACTGACACACTTCGTGGCACGGAGCGACGGCACAAACCAGGCGTGTTGGAACGGGACCGAGACTCAAGGGGTGACCAAGGGGCTGCCGTGGCTGGAGAGACAAATTATACCTACATATTCGGTAGTGATAAAGGCGATGCGTTGCACCTTGTTGCTGCTGCCAGTGCGCACACAGCCAGCTGCTTGATGTTGCAGTCTTATAGGATCAGATATGCAAGGCACAACACCTGGCCGATCACCAATTTTTGATATCGTTTACAGAATTAACTTTCAAAAATTCCTGACCACCACTTTTACCCCCCCCACTCCTTCCTACCATTATAATTGCTGTGTGACGCGTCAACTGAGTGACTGTAAGATTCACTGAGAATGGTGGGTAGTCGATGATTCCTGTCTGCGTCCGGCAGTACCCGTTGTTGTTGGTCAATAGAGCTTGATGTTTCAGGGGTGGTGAGTGGCGCGAAATTTGAATTTCCAGACCACGACATGTCACCTGCGGTACCGGCACTCGATTCCATATTCGGGTTGTTCGTTGCCAACGCGTCCGAGAGACTGATTATTTGGAAAGTTGTTAGATTATTGCGATTTATTAAACTTCAGCCATATCAAGACCCTTACATCGAACTACCGGAGCTGAAGTTTGATCTTTCTATCTCTCATGCCCTTGTGCATTGTGTGTTGTGATATGATAAATCCAGTTTGGCGACAAGCGGTTTGAAGACAGACTTTATTTTTACGTTCGCTGTGAAACATCAACGCACAGTTAAATTCCGATTCGCTGACGTGAGATGAACACATAATTCAAACTGCATAGCGTGCCAGTTACAGCACCGTAGTCTAACTTACCGGCCAACGTTTGGCCAGATTTGCTTGAGATCATTGTTTTGCTGATGTTTCACAGATGGTGTGTAAAATTTATAAAATTATTCCGACTCACCTTCCACTGGCCAAACTGGGGTGTTCACTTTGACTGAGTGCCATCGACGACCTGTCCATCATGGCCGACGCATCGTCTGGCACCGTCGTAGCCTTGGACTCATCCTGTCGCCTTGAGAAATCAGGCAACCATTTGGATGTTGTCGTGCTATTGGACGCAGACAGGGAGTTTTGGCGAGATTTCGGTTTGATAAGTGGTATTTCCTGATGTGTCTCGGTAGCGACACGGAAGCTCGTGTTCTCTTTCAGTTCTTTTATGAGATTCAATTCCGTCTGCGACCGGGTCGGATGTTCTGGTTGTTGTTTGCTTGATGGATCAGGTAACTCTGGCCACCATTTCGGTCGTGCGGTCGCAGGCTGCGACTTGGCTCTCGCAGCATTGTTATGTGGAACAGGCTCGTTTTCGGACGCAGACATGAAATTGCTGGCAGCAGGTTCTTTCTCTTTGCTCTCCATGACGCGTGCAACGGCCGGTTTGCGCGGTTTGGGTGGAACCTGACATGTTGTTACCACAATTAGTGGCCGTTGTTGAACTCGGTGGATCGGATTGGACCTGCCTTGGTCACGTGACCTTCCGAATTAAGTAAAGTTACAGACTTACGAATGCCAAAGCCAGCGTAAAGCTGTTCCCAGATGTGTAATATGCACCACGACATTTTAAAAGCCACATTAACAAACACACCCGATCCGCCGAATGCTTGATACCGTTCAAACAAGTATCAAAACTTTCAAAAGGTCGGTTCACCTTTGGTGGTTCTGGTTTCAGTCGAATCGGATCTGTCAGATTCGAGCTTCGAGCTGGTTGGAACGGATGAAAGGCTGACGATGCACCGTTACTGATCGGACTGAGGAAGTCGGCCTTTGGCGTCACACTTCCTTCTGGGCTGTAGCGGGTATCTGAATAGAGTTAGGTTTAAGTTATCGGTGCCGGTTTCGCTCCGTGCTTTTAAAAATATATGTACAGGAACACTGCGTTAACACGAGCCCGATTTCGGACGTGGCAGATTAGTGAAACACTCACACGTGGCGTACATACTTGGCCTTTATCTTGATCAAAAAATGCTGATTTATAAAAAAACAGAAACAAGATCTCCGCCCGTGTCCTATTACACTGGTGGGAGGAGTAAATATCGACGGAGTGTAAGCTACCGGCAAGATTGACAAAAATCAGCTGCTGAGAGATGAACAACAAACACGTCAGAAAGTTGTGGTGCCAAAATTATTGTTTTCTTCCAACATCTGGAAGTTGCTGCGCACCACACAGCTGTGTGATATTAAGGAGAACTTCAGCGATACAGTGCAAAACCACCGAATGAAAACATCAAAAGCTGATGCACAAAAATTTCTGGAACACCACGAGGAGGAAAACTTTCTGTAATGATGCACCAGCACCATGTTCAAGTTGTGATGACATCACAAAGCATTGTGTGCTTACCACACAAGAATTTCCGATATCAGCTGAACTCTGAAGTAACAGCAACAGGGCCTCTTCTGCTCATGGAACAAACTCAAAACACGGTTCGCTTTCACAACATAAAGGGTTGTAAATCTCAGAATCAAACAAAGATTAAGCCAACAGAAGATAGACTTGCAGTTTAAGATTATACTGAATGGATATCCATAAAAGGCCGAAACTTCAGCCTGTGCGCACACAGAAACTGGCATTGTATACGCACACATAAAATGTGTATCATGTCTCGATGTCTCGTTATCTCGCACAAAATGTTCATATGGTCAGTGCTGCCACTTGGGATTTGCTTGTGCCACAAGAATCTTTTCGCATAAGATTTGTCATCGGCATATGTGTGGATGAATTTGGGGCTGCTGTTCTCATGTTTCGTCACTGACTTTTATAATGAATGACTAACAGTGTCTTTGGCAATATGCCAAATTTATTAAACATAAAAATAACCGTGAAATAAAGCAAAAATACCACCAACTTTGATTGACATCCACAGCCAATGGTGACACGGTCGCGGTCTGGAACCGGCTGCTGAATCGTGCACTGTCACTCTGTGCACTCGGTGACGTGACTGTTGGATACATGTTAGATCCATGCTGCCGTTGTGGCATGATAGGTCGGGGCATTGAGATGGCTCGGGGTGGACTCGATCCTGACTGCTTGTAATTGGCATTGGACCAACTCGGTGCACTACCGACTAGGCCACCGTGGTCGAAGGGGTTGAATTGGACAGGAGCCCATGAGCGACCTACAGATTCTGAAAATTGAAAAGATAACACAATGGATAAATACAGGGACCCTGATTTGCCAAGCGCACACTCACTGTGTCTCCTCTGATCATAAGGTCCCGATGACGTCACTGATTGCACGGGTGATTGGCTCAACAAGCGTTCATAGCTGGTCGCGGTCAGCGCGTTGCTGTTCAGCGCTCGGAATGAGTCTAGAAAAGTAAAAAACGTTACCTCCTTATATCGTCGCAACCCTACGCGTATTGTGCAGTCTTTTTTGCTGTGGGCCGCCAGTCCCGTTTTGCACACCGGCATTCGTTAGTGCATTCGGCATCGAAGTTCGAATCGCGCAATCCCAACCATAAAAGTTTGAAAGAACATAGGGTGGAATTTTCGAAACGGGAAGAGCAGGGGGAAAGATGGAAAAAGGAAAAGCAACAAAAAAAACCAAAAAAAACCCCCCCCTAAACGACGTGCACACGTAAACCCGGAATCCGATCATCACACAGTTGGTCTAACCTGGCGGCTTTGCTGTAGACCCATACACAGCGAGCATTGGAGTTGAGGTCGTCATTTCGTTCCTTTGTAAACCTCCATTTTGTGCTAATAATGGTCGACTTTCTGGCACAGTTACGTTTTGGGCACAATTATTCCTTCCACCATCAACGGAATCAATCCTCACGTTGCCATTGTGTGTGACAGCGTTATTGTTTGTAGCCGCATTATTGTTGTTGAGACTGGGTGGTGGTTGGGTGGTTACAACAAGATGATTGTTGTTGGAACTTTGAAGCGTACGAACGGCACTTCTCGGAGGCCTGAAACATGGATACTACTTTGACTTGACCCTAAGTCCGACCAAATTATCTTCAAGCCATGTACAGTAGATTCCCGAGTCGGCGAAACGGCGAAAAAATAATTTGACCAGCTGAACGAAACTTTTTGTTTTCGTTTTTTCCTCATGCCCTGTTTCGTCCCACGTCATTTAAACAACACTGAAAGCTGACACAAAATAAGCAAATATGTAGCAATATTTATTTTGTGATTTGCAACATCGCGTGTCTCAATTCTTCGCACACTCACACTGACCCTTTTTGATGTTTTATTTCTGTGTTTCAGTTCAATACACCACAGCCAGAATGGACTCTGAACAAGCGCCCAAAATCGCACTTTAATCGCAAATAAAATAAAACGTCACAACTTACCCGTTGGTCGTCCTGCTGTGCTCAGTTAGCAGACAGAACAAACGACCACAAGCATGATACAGAAATAAAGAGGACATCATTTACTTTTTGTTGTATTTTCTTGCTTTTGACTCAATTTTATCTTGGATGCAAATTTGTCGTCGTTCTCGGGCCAAAAGCAGTGCGCTACATAATGTCAGAGAGCTATAGGACTGACAATGGTGGTTGGGTTACTACTCAAAAATATACACAAATGAAACTGTACGCACAACAACTCAAATCCAATTTGGCGTTCACTCAAGCATTTATAAGGAGAGGAAGTGTAGCAGAGCCCATTTTGGGCCAAACAGGAAAAGTCTTAGCCTGGGGTAGCAAAAGTCAGGTCATTAGGGGCACCAACATTTTACGCACTGTTCAGAATTCGCGCATGATTTTCTTGAATTACACGGTGCTTCAAAATGAGCAAAATTGTTCATTGTCAGTGAAACCGACCAAAGCAGAGCGAATTTAAGAGAAAAGGATTATCCGTTGAAGGGGACATCCGTTTGACTTTGGAAAAACGACAATTGAAGCATAAAATATCAAAATTTGAATTCACGGTTGGAAGCTGGGTTTGGTTCACTCACAAAGAAACAACACACTTTTTGAACGTGAGTGGGTCAGAAATCTTGACAGGAACCACACGCAGGGGGAGGGGGTGACCCCATTTTTTACTCCAACTTATGTCTGGCTGCGACTTTTTTCGCGAAACGTGGAACGTGTGTTCCGTTGGCCAAACTGCATCCTTGTTGTTCCTCCTTGTTTACCTGTTTTTGCTCGGTATCTCCCATAGTTGTTCTGGTATGCTTGACGTCAACTTCAACTTGGGTCGACTATCATCAGTTGAAATTTTTTTTGTCTTGCGGTTACATTATGTTCTTGCACTTTGTTTCTTGATTTTTGTCTTCAGATTTTATGCGCGTATCTCTTCACAAATTCAGTACCCCATGCACGATGTCAGCGTCTTCATAATAAGAACCACCCTCTAGTCCACCCACAAACACCACAACAACACGTCATATAATGACTAACACCAATATCGGTAGGTAACACAGGAATTCAAAAGCATAGGCCTGCACTGGGTTAGTGGCTTAGCTCAAAACATTGCGCAGATAAAGCAGCTGGGAGCTAATATACCTTTTGGTAGACTGACTTTCCGCACTCAATATTCTGTTGTAATAACTTTGACTGACAGTTTATGCTTTGGTGGAACTCCGCTTCGAAACAAAGTTTCTGGTAGAAGGCAAAAGTTACACAAGCAAGACAGATCCAGAGATTCTGCAGTGTCTTATTACGGTGGGAAAAACTCTGGTGTAGGTGGAACACGAAAAGCGACTTTTCACGCAGCGTCGTTTTTGTGCCCGACATACCGAAGCGAAGAAAATGTACACCTTTGTGGCAGTTATACTTTAAAAAACGATCCTTGCTCAGGGCTTGTAAAAAATGTTTCGGTAATTGACTTAGTGCACCCCAGAATGTACACAGCTCGGGACTATCGTGAGCAAAAAAAACTGAAATGGTGCAAATGCTTGTTTCTTCTTGTGGCCTCTGTTCTTCTTTTGTGTGTGAGTATTCTTCATGGCAAGCAAAAGTGTGCCGGGCCCCTTTCATCACCGAGGAAGAGGGCAAGCCAGGGAAACTTGGACAACCTGAACTTTATCAATGTAACCCACCTGAATATCCCAATCCTGAGCACACCACTTGTCCGTTTGACCATACGTTGCGCCTCGCTGACCGGTTTTTCACCCAAATGTTTGCCATTAACACTGACGATGACGTCACCAATCTGAACGCCTTCAGCTGCTGCACGACCAGATTGGCTGATCTGCAAAGGGGTCGATGGATGAGTGGTGTGCTACCCTGATCTGGTAAGGGTTGACACCAAACGTGACATGCGGTCGGTGTCTGTGTTTCGAAGACATTTCGTTTTCGTTTACGGGTGTAAGGGGTTAAGATTCAAACAGAACTGACCAACGTTTCGCAGGCGAATATAGAAAATAGCGGGTCATTGGTCATTCGTTGAATTTGGCCTGGAGATTAAAAAGTCGTTTGCGACATTACTCTATACCTGTGTAACAGTAGGTCGTCCATTTGTATCCCCAATCCGCATTCCCCAAGGTGGACCACCGACCAGCGTCACAGGAGTCTCTTCAGCACCAAGGGCAACCATAATGTTGCTTATTTTCCACTATCGTTGGGCGCAGACCCTTTCCTGTAGGTATATAGTTAGATGTTCTTTTTTCAAATACAGCCGAACACAAAACGTGCAGAAACCAAATAAAGCAAAACAAGCGCTGCGAACGTCGTGTAATCGGTAAAAAAGTTCCGGCAACCAACGAAGCAAATATTCCAAACCTGACGTACACCTCAGGCGGACGTGTGCCAAACATCACCACATTATACACGGCCATAAGAACTTGCGGCAATATGAACAAGAGAAGGCGTACATACGTTGGATCTTCTTTTCTTGGTAAGCGCCATGCCGACTTTTTTGAGAATCAGGTTCATTTTCTGAAACTGCGTCGGAACCAAAACACGGGTGCTCCTGGGCTAGATACTGTTTTGAGTGGCTTTACACCAAAAGCGCTACTGAGACCAGACTGTGGTGCATTTTACATATGCTTTGGCTTTTGTTGCTGCCGTTGAGCTGCTTGTGGGCTATGTTGTGCACTGTGGGTCTCCTGGTATGTAGCTTGTTTGGTTCCAAAGCTGCTGTTCCATTGGTGCTATGTAATGCGTTTGTGGCTTACGACTTGTTGTTTTGTTGTTTTATGAGGTTAGTGCAACTTTCGTTGCGTTATGTGGGTGTTCGTTTTATGGCCACAGCAGGCTTAACACCAAGTTCAATTGGGCAATACATGAGGAAAAACGACAAAGACAATATAAATACAAGTACATTATATTTATCAACATCAATATAAAATAAAATATGTACAGCAATAAAATTTCTGTACAAAAGACGTTCTGAACCCGCTGAAATCAAGGGCATATACGCAAATTTGCATTTCCCACGAGGAGCCGTTTTGCAATCAATATCTGCTGGCAAGTCCAGCTATGGTCGGTCGGACCAGTGCCGAGCCGCGTTTCCGTTTCGGCACAGAAGAGACGGACTCCTTGGGCTTTTCGTATTTGATGCACGGGAACATGCCCAGCCAGTATTCCTGGAAAGACTGTAATAAAACTGATGAACTGGACAAGTCATAATTGGTGCAAGGGCCTCACTAATTTTAAGGCCCGCTTAATTATGGCTGTCTGCGTGCGTCAGCCCACCGGAGGTACCTGGAGTTTGAGCATAAGCTTTTGTTTGGCTAAGTAATAACACGCCGGCGTGAAAAGAGAAGATTCACGTTTCCAATGCCATGCTCTCGTGTGTTTCTGGAGTTCTCTACGGTGATCTGATGCACAATGCAACTTGAGAGCAGGCGCAGACCAGGTGATCGTCAGTGCGAATGCACCAAATTTGTTCACGTGACCCCAAAGCTTGTTTTAACCGCACATTCAAAATGATCTTGCACTCGAACGGCCAGACACCGACCTTGGTGATGTAAACACTGATCAACAACCACAACATCAACGCCGCTATGCCGCCCCAATAAACGGCCTGTTCACGACTGAGCGTGTTCGCAATCGCGTCAATCGCGTTTCCTGACGACCCACCGAGATGAATGTGTCCATGTCGATCGACGTGAGAGGAGGACATTGTCTTGGTTGTTGGCATTCAAAATTCACGCTGCATTGCTTAATTCACACAATAATTTCTCGGCAGTCGGAGATGATTGATGTCGTTCATCTGATGAGCAGAGCATAGTACCATTTCAAATAGTTTTCTGTCGTTGAATCTGAAAAGATCAGGTCTGAAAGCGGAGTTCGCAGTCGTTACCAAATCTAAGGACGAAATCTGGGTGCTGAAAAATACCTTCCATGAACTCAAAATGGGTGGTAAATTAGGCTTCGGTGAGAAATGAAGTCACCGAGAAGCATTTTTACGCTTAGAGCTTGAGAATTACATGGGTAGGTTGGGCTTCCTTTGCTTTTCTCCATACCGTTTCCTCTATAATCCTTCCAAAAAAGGTCTGCGTGTAAAAACTGGCAGCGGCGTAATTCTTTCGCAAAGCCACTAATAATCCAGAACATGCCAAAAAATACACACATGTATACCGACATTGACACAGTTAAAGTTCGGAAAAAGCAATTTTTAGAACAAGACAGTGTACCGCCTGCCTGTGCTTTATTGGAACCTGGTCAGAAGCCGCCCAGGAAAGTCAATTCATCACGAAGGTCGGTGGCAATATTGGCTGATATCCCACATGTCGCTTTTAATTTCCCGTTCTTATGTGACTTGAGAAAAATATGTTGTTCGTACTGTCTGGAAAATATTTGCAAAAACAATTTTTGCCAATTGTACACGTTGTGTGATGTATATACATGTATGTTTTTCATAAACAGGTACGCTGACCTTTTTCGCTGCACCACAGTGTAAACAGACTGAAGGTTTGGTTGAAGGACGTGCATTTTACGAGAGACATTAAAAGCGTTTTTGGTCATTTTTGACGCCCGTTTGTGCGCGTGCGCATGGCAATGAGAAAATATAACAAAGTATTGCACTTCGAAAAATTTAAAAAAAATGAAAAATAGACTTCGCAAAATCCCTCAATCTCGCATTGTAATATGTTGGATATGGTTCTCGTTCATCAAGCAGGACACGTGAAAACATCACATTGATAATGCAAGTTTATATGCCAGCTAGCGGGCGGGTACTGCTAAGCGGCATACACATGCTTGTATGTAGAACTGCTACAAACGCACCCTAATGAGGAGCCAGTGGCAAATGAAACATTAGAGGGGCCGAAAAAACATTCGCACAACGAGAGGTCTTGTTAGTGAGCTGGTCAGTGGGCTGAATTCTCGAAAGCCAGTTGCGCGCAAGCGGAATGGAATTCTCAAAACTAAACAGCCACGTGTAAAGTACTATTCGATTGCACAATCAGATTGTGCCAGCGCAAACGAAAAACGCTTGTGCCATTTGCCGATTGTGCCATTCTCCCCTCGGTGCGTAAAGTCCCTTTTAACCCCAAAACGCGCTTGTGTTGAACAGTTCGCGTAAGCACGCAACAAATTGAGGTCAGCCAGCTGGAAGCTGCCATCATGCGCCCTTTCGCTGGCACAATTCGATTGCACAATGCAAGCGAAAAGCTATATTCTCGAAAAATCGCTTGTGCGCAAGCGTAAACGAGAATTCGACCCATTATGGTTCCCATCGATAACAAGACCGCGTGTCTCGATGGAACGCTGACAGCAAAAAGATTTGAAAAACAACAGTGGGTCATGTATTGTGTTTGGTGCAAACGTTCAGCTTGAGGGGCGTTGCGCACGAGGTCCGGCTCAGTTTAAACAAAATAACATTAGCCATTATTTCCGTGCGAACGAAGAACGCCGACTTACATTATGTATGTTCTTATAAATTTGTCAAAGGACATGCTCTGTTATAGGTGCATGTGCACTATGTCACTGAACAGCTCAGGTCCTGCCCGGCTCACGCGCTGAAACTCATGCATGCATATTATAGCGACCCGCTTTTTAGACAAGACACGACCGGACCGATCTCCAGCTGTGTTATCGAACTTATTGGTCACCAAATTGACATGTACAATTGGTATAAGCGTGGCAACGCCAGTGCTTGTTGAAAAAAACACGAACATAAGCTCGTACAAAAATGCGGTTTAAGTGCCTGTCATTTACCTTACAGTATACAGTAGGTATCCGCCCAGTCCTTGGAAGCAGAAAAGCCGCAGATTGCGACAATGGTGTTGAGCATAAATCGCATGTTTTGACATCGGTTGTTGTTTTTGTAGAGTTAAAAATGATGACGTGCGTGTCATGTTGCGGTCAAGCAGTCGTGTCTTTCGGCCTTGTGGAATAAGTATTCCCGTTTTAATCAACTACTTCCGGCCTTCCGGGCAACTTACATACTACTTACAATCGTACATCAACCCGCAAGGAAATGGAAAAACATACAATTCTGATTTTTTTAGTTTTCTGTTATACCTATTATACTAAAAAAAACTTCATATTAAAAAAAAATTGTAAAAATATTTTTTTTTTTTTTTTTGTTTTTTTTTTTTTTTTTAAATTAAAAAATTTTTTTTTATGTTGCAAGCCGACAAGGTTGGTGTCTCGCTCAGCGGGAATTGTTGGACGTTGTGCCCTCGCACACACGCGTGTCGTGCCGGAGACCAATCAACTGCAACCATAGGCATATGTGGTTAAGTTCAGGGTTGATTGTGTCCGTTCCTCAGAAAGAAGCAAGGACCTACATCAGGGCGGACTTAGGTTAAACACGGAAATATTTCCGTGCACGGAAATAAATCCGGTTTCCGTGTTCCGTGATTTTTTTAGTTTCACGGAACACGGAAATATTTCCTTGAACATTATTAAAAGCACCGTTTGCATGCCCGAGTTATTTCCGTGCTCCGTGATTTCGAAGATTTTTCACGGAACACAAAACACGGAAATATTTCCGTGTTCCGGTTTCCGTGTTCAACCCAAGTCCGCCCTAACCAACAATTTATTCCTATTTATAGTCACCTTCCCTACTGTAAAACCCTTAATAAAAGGCAGTTTGATTCTTAACACAATATATGGAGAAATATAATACCTGACCGAACTGAATCGATTAGTTTCATACCGGACAAAACAAAAGAACTGTTTTTTTAAACTGACCAGGTTCTTTGCGACAGATCAGTTCGTGATACGAGTGTATTCTTGGTTCGAAGAAACACGGCCTGGAAAATTTATTCCCGGCCTCTGACGCTTTAACAGAGTTGAGAGAACAAGTTCCTGAAAACAAGATTATGGAACCATCATTGAACACATATTTGGTGCTGTGAAACACACTTAACAAACCGTAGCGTGTCCTCTTTATAGCGACACTCTACCTATGGAGCGCAATCCTCTTTATACTGAAATAAGTTTTGACTGAGGGTCCTATTTAATGAAAATCTCACCCATTTTTCCTTTGTTGACTGTATCCTACCCAAAAAAAGTCTGAAGTCTGGCTGACCAATTGATTGCGCGCCGCCCGGATTCCAATCATTCGATTTGCATTGCGAATGGGCGGCACCATCTCGCTTTACACTGGTCAAGGGTGGGCACCTCACTGGTGGTCAGGTGCGCAAGGTTGAAGCCACGGATGCAAGCCAATTCGCCCATCGACCACTCCACTGAAAGATTACAACAACAACAGTGTTTGTGGTGCGTCAAATCCGGTTACTTGAGATTCAGGTCAGTCCTGCTCTCACATACCTTTTCGTATTGAAGTTATTTCAAAACTCACCGATGGATGACAATAATTTTCACCGGCGCAAACGTTATTTTTATCTGTCGGGGAACAGCTGGCTCAAAGTTAGCATCAGCCGTAAACCATAAAACGTCTTTTATTTCAAAAAGGTTACGCGAAGAAATTACCACCTTTCAAAAGACTGAGGCTTTGTTTTGAAACCCACTCTTTTCCACTGCATTAAAGGTCGGTTTATACTCTGACTGCCTGGCAGTAGCAGTCAGAAATTTGTGACTGCCCGTTCGGTCAGCTCATTAACAGAGCAAGAACAGTCGACGGCAGGCAGTGGTCAATGGACAGAGTGGAACAGGTAATCACTACAAGCAATCACTGCCTTGCCGTGCACTTCTGCGTGGTAGTGACTTCTCCGGATTTTGACTTCTACTTCCCGGAAGTCAGAAGTATAAATCGACCTTAACATAGGCTGGGTCGGTAACACTGTGCTATAGCGCATTTCTGCCCAAGATGAAAATTGGCCCAAAGTAACTCACCGCCAAAATGACATTGTTTCTCCGAGAATTGCATGCGAGCTATCTGGTCACCACACGGCTGTTGGTAATCACTGGCTCCCCGGCTGTTCGCAGCGTTCAGCGTGCAGCCAGAACGCCTGCAATCAGAGTGGTTGTTGGAGTCCTGATATCAGATAACAGCTTCGGCCAACTCACACTGACCATCCAAACCTGGTCAGCTGGCGATAAGGCAATGAAGGGGTGTTTACGCGTGTGGTTGGCGTTAGATTTAGGTCACAAGGCTTCAGCTTGGATGCGGTCACTCCGCTTAGGCTTTTAACTTAAAAACCCCAGATTTCGGTGAATAAGATTTCGGTGAACGAAAGCATGAGAAGTTGACCTTGGCAACAACCCTCTCCCGGTGATTGTGTACCCTCTGTATACCTGCAGATGCGACACCATTGGAACGAACGGCACTTTGTATCTCGTTCGCATTGAGTTCGACAGCCGATAAATGATGACACTTGCGAGATGGGGTAGGTGCGGAGTGTGTTGCCGCGAATGCACGCCTCAATGGTTGGGGACCAACGTTCTGGAAATAGGCCAGTGATAATCACTCGGCTTTCTCGTTTGGTCGATCAGTTTTGTAATTATTATGAGCCTTTGCAAGCGCACTGGTTCATTTCATTGTTGTACATATGTAGAACAGCCTTGGTGAAACAGGCCAGGTCTTTGTAAAGATGGTCTATAATACACTAATTTAAACATATAGCCGCAATAAATCGTCAAAAGAAACACTAGTTTTCTGTGTGCTTTTTATTTCTCGTTTGCTCAGCATAATAAGCAATCAAAAAATTCAGGGCTGGCATCTAAACTTGTGATCGGTCAGGATCGCTCACATGAAGAAACAAAACGCTTTGTGCAGGAAATACACGTCATGAAGATAGTGTAGGCAGCACGTCAATAAACCACCCAACCTGGTCCCCCTCTGGTGTCATCAGTGTGGTCCCGTCGAAAACGTCGATGCAAATCATCAGCCATGGTGATAGTCGCAAACGCGCGCCAACAGACAACGAAATTCAATAGGGATTTCATTGAAATACAATAATCTGAATTTTAAAACTGGAAGGTACTTTCAAAGCCCACATTTCAGAAAAATGCAAGCTCTGCTCATTTCATTTATCGCGAAAAAAATCATTTGAGCAGGACGGCTAACAAACACGTTGAGGATAAACAGTTATAACGCACGGGCCAATGCGCTGCATCTAATGTTTCCGTCAGCCACTGTTGATTGCTCTTTTGTGCCATGGGCAAAACACGCTAAATCAGATTATCGCACCGTACGATAAGTATAGCCTAAGATGTAACGTATATTATGTACCTACATATGTTCAAATTTCGCGCCGCCAGAGCACGGGGTGGTGTCCAAAATTTACAGCGGCTTTTTTCAATGGCAAGTGCTGGCAGACTGAAAATGAAGTACACAAGTTCTGATTGCAAATGAGTGCCATGCAACCCGTTACAGGACGTGAAATTGATGCTATGGGAAGTGGGAATATATTTAGTCCAAAGCTGCACAAATAATTCTGATGGCAGTTCAGTCATAAGAAATTCAAAATATCATCAGGTGATAAGTATACATACGGGTTTGAATTGTGTCGGATCACATCGGCTTGCGAGTTCAGTTCGGAGAATATGGTATTTCGACGTCAACATTTGCGGCGGAATGCTGTACACAACACCGTCGCTGACAACGGCGTTCACAAGATCAGGCATTGTAGAAATCTTCTTGCTCACAAATTGTTTGCACCACTCATTAGTGGAAACCAGGTACTGTATATGTGCATAGAAAGACGGCCGCTCTGCCTACTGCGTTTTCTGTGGTATATCATAGAGCTTCTGATTTACATACCAGCACAAGCAGATGAGCAGTTTGTTGAAATTCCAACCTTATCGTAACGTGGTTTGAAACGCAAATGGTTTTTGCAATATGTATGTTTATCATTTCTTATCAGCACTGCTACCAAATTTTGGAAATTTATTTTCATGCTGCAGCATAAATTCCTTCATAACTTGAGAAAAAATAAACACAACTCTGCTGCACGCCTACCGTATGGTATCTCCTCTAATGGAATCCCTGGGCTGTTTTCAGCGGCATTATGATAAAAATGCTTGGTGCTGAAGCCTGCTAGGCAGAGCACTGACGGTGCTCCTGGTACTGGGGAGGGGCTTCTATTGCTTCTAGGGGTCCCAGACCCGGGGCTTCTGTTGGAAGGGTACTTCTGTTAGGGAGGTTCAATTAGAGGAACTACTACGGCATGCAGTATGTATACCTGCTGTACACATGGAAAGCTGAAAGTGAAGCGAATGGTTAAAGCTTTACATTTTGCCATAGTTCGGAACATGCGAATACAACATAAAATATGCTAAAATGCGCAATAGTTTTTTCTTCACTTGATTTGATAACAATCAGTTCTGCCTATTCGCGTGACCTTACTTGAATTTTTTAAGTCATAAAAGTTGTTTCACAATGTTGAAGATTATCAATACGACAGTTGATCGGGGAATTTCGACGTTGTCGGCCGGGTGTCCAAATCAACCGACCATACTGATGGTTGATACAGCGAGTGTTCTTCGGATGCAGGTCTGTAGCAATTTGAAGGCAAGTTTCGGTTCCAAGACATCTCAACTCAAAAAAATAATATTTTTGCCGAAAAATAGCTTTTTGAGCCCAGCATAAAAAGAACACAAATTCTCCTGACCTGAGATGTCTGTATGAGGTTAGTGATCGGTGGCCGATAGATGAACCATTCAGTTGTACTGAAGATCCCTGTCTGAGTCCGAATATCTGATGCGGCAAGGTCGGTGTCTTGGCCCGGTCGTCGTCCAAGTACGAGTAGTCGACGCAAGGGAATATGCCGAACCAATACTCGCGCGTTAACCAGACGGAGACTATGAGCCAGGTCATCAACAGAGAAACACCCAGCCAATAGATTTGGTCATCGTATAGACCTGTGACGTTGTAGTCCGGGCTGTGATACGACATTATAAATCTAAAAGTATTTTGAATGTTGAGTGTTTATAATGGTGTTTGTATATCTGAAATTTTTGTATACCACAACAACCTTAGCGTTTCCTAAATTTAGTGTCAGTGCGCGACAGTTGGTCAGGTGCACATTGCGCGACTTCATTTACTTTCCTTGAAGCTCTCCGCTTTGTAAGACCTTTACCAAGCCGGAAGACATAAGAGTCACGCGTCCATTTCCGCTGACTGCAGGATCTCAGTTCAGCAGGAACTCATGGGGTCCTGACCCAGCAGATATCGGTGTTTGTGAGGTTCTGTAACCGCGCAGTCCATAGCGATAGACTCATGCCTCCTTCATATACCGAGACGATGTAAGAAGATATAATGATGTATTAGAAAGGCTTTTAGTCGGCGATTTTTTTCATTTCAGCGTTTACGCTAATGCATTCGTTGTACTCAAACTGTATCGTGGGTGTAGTGTATGTATGTATGTGTTCGGGGCGAAGGAATTGTGCAGCGAACTAAAAGGAATACCTGGCACACAGGATTAATAAGTATGGACGTGTACACCTGCATTAATCGGCATGCGAAAAAATTTTCGGTTATGGAAACCCCAAATGGGCAAAAAGTATCCGAACTTTTGTTCCCAACGGATACAGCCTGCGCCCGTTTGTGGAGGGGTGCAGTATCCGATGCATAAGAGCAGCCTGATGATCACTTTGGTTGTAATTTGGGTTCATAGCCAGGCTAGGATCTCCCTCGTGGGTTCAAATTAGTTCAACGCTTTGAGTAAGACTTTGGATCACACTTAGGCTGGTCCGGTGGGTGGTTGGCCGAAAGGCCGAAATTCACATTTCTATATTTAGATGCACTTATGCAATCTCTGGTCTAATTTTTATTGTTGTGAGCTGAAAGCAATGCGATTTTTGACCTGGTAAGTGAAGCTTGGACCTAGCATGATTATTTATGACGCTCGTTCATTGGTGCATTGTAACACTCTTGGAACGGTGACCACCGAAATGCTCTAGAACAGTAATACAATGGGATACTGTGCCCGTTCAGCTTCGGATACTGCGCCCGTTTCTCAACCCATCGGATACTCCGTCATATAATCCGGTCATGTTTAATGCAAGCACGTAAAAAGACAGTTTTTGTGGCACAGGCTTAACTGCAGTTATAGGACTGTAACAATGCACGTAAAGAAATCATCAACCACACAAAAATAAAGTTCGGATGATAAAGAAACAATTTCCATATAAAATTCTCACGCCGATTTCAGCTAGACTGCATCACCAAAAACTGTTTGGCTGTTTTATCGGTCGTGGCAGAGGTGGCGGATTCTTCATCGGAGGCGGCGCGCGTGGCGGTGCGCGTGCAGGAGGACCACGTGGCAAGGGATGTGGCACACGCGGTGGTACGCGGTGTGGAACACGAGGTGGCACGCGTGGCGGTGCGCCTACGGGAGGACGACGTGGCAAGGGCGGTGGCACACGCGGTGGTGCGTGGGGTGGAACAGGGGGTGGCACGCGTGGCGCCATTGGCAGCGGAGGCCCGACCTTTGATCGCATTTTGGAGGACTTTTTGCCTGAACGATGGCAATTTTTAAGGCCGAATTTCTTGCGAATAACACTATGCACAAGTTGAAAAATATTTGCTTTCGCAAATAAATCAGTGGAAATATGGCTTTCTCCGTTCATATAAAAGTTGAATTCAAGAGGCAAACAAGTTTCTCACGTTTAATCGAGACAGTTTGCCTGACTGAAGTTCATTTCAAGTTGAAGATTCAGACCCAAGCCATATTTGTGGTAATCAAGTGTGAAATCCTTGGATTACCACAAATATGGCTTCACTCTGAATCTTCGACTTGAAATGAACTGGCGTCAGATGCTTCTTCTAATTATCAGGGACCAAGTTTTGATAGAAGCAGAAGAAGAAGAAGAACAAGAAGAAAGAAGGATGCTACCGCGCATGCCCCAATATGTACAGTACCATAGCGGCAACTTTGGGCGAATTCTACAGGTACGCGTGCATATGTATAATACGTGTGCACCGCGTGCACGCCTTTGACCTTTTCAGCGCTGTGCACGCGGTGCATATGGTGCATTCGGCCTCCTATACTTTTATGTGTGCAGGCGTCAAAGGCGTGCATGCGTACGCACCCGTGCTGCACGCGTAAAGACAGAATTCACCCAGAGTTGCAGCTTACATGATGAGACCAAACTCTATTTTAGGTTCTTAAAATTTACTTTAATTTTCTGCACTTACCGCCGAACACCATTTGTTGAAGCATCAATACACAAACAACACACACCAACACGCGATAATAGATCGACATGATGAGGAAAGTTGGCTGTATGAAGCGTTCTTGAAAGCGAACCTGCGTTGATTCGTTTTTACTTGAATGCAACTTTACGAAACGATGGGCAAATGACTTGCTGCATTCGGAAAAAAGTCAGCCGCTATGCAATCGGCCATTGTATTTGATTGGATAGAGCACCAAACACTTCCGGGTGGTAAAAAAAATAATCGTGTTAAATCCTAATTTCAAGATTGCGGTAGGATTTAACAGTAACGCTATCGCCGTTTTTCTCAAGTTTTTTCAGATGAATTTGTTGTCTTTGGACCAGCTCAAATGAACCTGAAATTGGCATACATAATAACTTCGTTAATTTTGGTTATACCGACAGAGAAGACAAGTGCGAACCAAAACTGGTACAATGAACATAAGCAAAGCTCATGCAAGCTTCACTCGACAAAGCACTTTATTCCTCATCCATCCAACAATTTCAACATCCAATTATGCTTCATCCTTATCCCATCTGTTAGTGATCGTCTTGCCGGTATTTTTCACATCTGATAAGTCACTATCACTGCTGGTGTCGTAATCCTGGTAATTTAACAAGCTCGTTTTCGGATGCAAGTACCCGATGGCCCGCCTCCGTCGAAGATAGCAACGTATCAGGTAGACCAGGACCTAAAATACTCTAGAGACACCGTGTGTCGTGTTAATGGCCATGGCCACGTCACCTGCAAAAAAACATAAAAATTTTTTTACCGGAATGCCAGTCACGAAGGCCAACACTGTCCAAATGTGTGCGAAACGTTCACTATTCGTGATTGCAGTGGCAGGAATTCTTTCATTTACCCCATTTTCTAGCTTTCTTCCAGTGAGCTTGGAAGTCTTTGACTGATCCGGCTTTCTATTTTCAAGTGGGACCAAATCGCGATCTGCATAATCCCATGAATCCGGATTGGCTTTGTCCAATTCTGCCTCAAGTTCGCCCACACTCAATTCTTGGAGAGTTGACACCAGTGAAGTTGTGGTTTGTTTGTAGAATGGGGTGGTGTTGCCTGCCTTTATTGTAGTCCTCAGAACAGCTGTCGTTCGTCTGCTTGGAACAGTAGTCGAAGTAACGGATGCTGTCTTCATGCTTTTTCTTGCTGAGGATTGCGTTGACGCATCTAGGTTGTCGATAAATGCCTGAAAAATAGATGATTTGTTATCCGAGCCTGGTGGTACGCAGAACAGACTGTGACTATTACTATAAAAAAGTTCTGCGTCAAAGACAGACCGCAAAAGACCATCAAAGTTTGATACGTATACCATCCTGAAGTTCAATCATACGCGCCACTAACATCCCTGAATCCATGCACGATGCCGTCCACTGTTCGATCCACTTCATACGACGTGTTCACTTTGTCACAGCCAATACCGATCGCAACACTCAGATGTTTGCGATGCAGATTCATCTTGTGATAAAGCCTATCCGCTAGTATCTTTAGTTCTTCTGATATTTCATTATTGCACGTTGTCTCGTTTATGTTTCTGAAATGGCAGATCATGTGTAATTTAACAAAGAAGTCCACACAATGTATAGGCAGTCCGCCAGCTCATGGCACTCAACACACACAGACTGCATGCTGCATTACTGTCGTCCATAAATGCATCTACATACAGTATTCTCTGAAGTTATCCGTTGAAACATATCCAAATTTTGCAACAGTGCAGGAAAGTGCTATATATAAAGCAGCTAATGAAAACCGAGTAAAGCAGCCATCAAAGTATGACACTCGCTCAAAGTGTACATTTTGTTTAGAAAATGGCGTGTGCTGCTGCATGCGCCGTGTGTATAAAAAGTACGTACCATGAGCCGATGGATTGCCCATGTACAGTATGTGTACCTATACATACGTTATCCTTACCCCAGTCGTTCGTTCCACACGTCAACCTTGTGTCTCATTTTCGAGCGCACCGTCACATTTTGGGGCAAAAACTGCACGCCACTTGGACCAGCCGTCACGTACAGAATTGTGTTGATCTTGCGTTCGGTTACGAAGTTTTCGAAACTCTCCAGGCCTTTCGGAGTTCCATTAGTTACGTCCTGGTTCAAATCTGCAAAACGTCACAACACACCAAAATCTGATCAATTGAGCGGGTACATGACTGATCACTCAGCTTTTCGTTTCTATGCCACAGGCTCAGGGGGCCACAAGACCGACCATCCAGATTCAAATCCAACGCAAAGTGCAGTGCCACACTGTCAGACATGCCCATTGCGACGATTGGATCGGACATCTTTTCACACGCTCTGACCTGCAAATTACGGTACTGACAGAATGTGAAACATCAGAATGAGAAAATGCAGATGAACCTACAGCCATATCGGTGACCACGGTTGTGACGTCATCATCAGTTCGGTTGCCACACTGACGAATCCCGATCACAAGAGTTCGGTACTCTTCATGGCCTTCCGAGTCAAACAACGAGCCAAACAGACCGAGCACTGGAAAGGCATTACGCTATGCGGATCATTCCAGGAAAGAAGCCGCAAACTTCGCTCTCGTAGTCCAAATACTTTATGATGATAGAAACCGCAAACTTTTGACACTTCATGTACATCTAACCTCTGCTTTGTGGCTTCTTCGGTCGCACATCATAGACTGTGATATGTTTGGTTTTGTTTTCCGCTGACCATATTTTCAAGTCGGTTGTCTCCTTCTGCGGACAGTTGGCCAAGCGGGTGTTCAATGATTGTTCGTATGAAGCAGCCAAGTCATCACCCAATGGAACAGCAGGGCCCACAAACAGCGCAACGAAGCAAATTGACAAGGCAGAATTCATGTGTTCGCGCATTATCTTCAATCTGAGTTGTGCGTTTTTACTTTCGCTTTATCGAAAGATTAGCATCTGTCTCGGCGACATGAGTTACTATTGTGAGATTTTTTGTTAAGATTTTTCAAAAAACTGTGATCAGAAGTGAACCTTCTCAGAGCGTTGCATTGAGCTGGTGGAATCAAGAGAATTCGAAAACTTCAGAGCATCAGCAACTAAAGAAGCTGAAAGTCATAAGCTCTTGAAGACCGCGGCTTATCATGGTTGACTCAGCTTCTTGCTTGTTGGCAAAATTATTTCAAGGTACATAATGAAACAAGAGTACGCAGCAACACATGTGTAGGTATTGTTGCTCAGTTCATCGTGCATCGTGCACAAAGGGTGGTATGTTCGAAACGGTGTAAACGGGTGATATTTTCGAAACGGTGTAAAGGTCAGTTGGGTGTAAAGGTTGGTGGAAAGCTCGGTCGACAGCTCAGTGTGATAGACCTCGGTGTAAAGTTGAAACATTCCACGTTAATAACAGGCAATGTTTCACGAGCTACGCCGACCGAGCTTTCGACCGAACTTTACACCGACCTTTACGCCCAACTGACCTTTACACCGTTTCGAAAATTCCACCCATTGTCAGTTGGGCGTAAAGGTCGGTGTAAGCTCAGTGTAATCATGAAACATTCTACGTTAGCCACAGGTAATGTTTCATGTTTACACGGAGCTTACACCGACCGAGCTTTCGCCGACCTTTATAATACAACCAACTGACGCTTGACCCATTTCGAAAATTCCACCCAAGGTTGTCTGATTGCAGTCCGACTCACGTGCGTGTGCTTGATTGGAAAACGTTTTCCTCGGTAAAACACTCTCAGTCATTAATTTGCAAGGTGAACACTGTTTTGATAATAACCACCGGTCGTATGTACAGGTACATAACTGGGTGGTCAAAACGTTAAGTCAAAGGTTGCGCCTCCTACCCGTGAGTACTGACTCCTTGTCACATCATAATCTCGGATTGAAGTAGACAAATATGCACAATGTTTTGCTCAACAATGGCTTCTTGCTGCCAGTTTATTCATCTGCGTCACGCTGAGTTGGCCAGAAAAAAGCAACATGGAACAAAATCTTTTGCATGTGTGTGCTAGAGAAAATCAATCAGCCCGTGAGATCGCAAACATGTCCAATAAATCGACTCAAACCAGATCCAGAATAAATTTGAATGACGAACATTGTATGCCAGAAACGTCCCCTTGTTGCGTGGGCGAACATTGTTTTTCTTCGTTTCACCTTCCTGTGTGTGTCTGTTGTAAACTCACTAACTTTGTGATCAAATCGGTACGGGTTGGGGTTGTCCATTTGAAAACACTGTTTGAACATGAAATTTGTTTTCGTTGTCGCACAACGAGGCACGACCGAACCAGGCCGAATCAACAATCAAATTTTTGACTAAATTAATCTACACACGTCATGCAAAAGTCAATATAGAAGTGGTAATGTTGACGCATATAATTTTAAAAATATCAATATTATAGGTTTACGTAGCAACATCATGTGAAGTGAAATGTCAAAATCTAAAAAAATATTTCGTTTGTGCACATATAGTGCACTAACACACAAAGTCAACTTTTTCAAGACACATTTTTTTGCTTTGTATGTACATGCTGCTTTGAACGCGAAATGAGCAAAATAGTGAACTAAGGCATACGTGCGCAACGTGAGTGTAAAGGCAAATTAAACACCTTTACACGATGACTGAAAAAGTGCAGCCAACACTCGGCCGCACAGTCACTTTTGACTGTTGGAGTTCAATTTTCAGACACCTTTTCGAAATGAAAGTTATCGAGTTTTGTCCAACATCGGATTGGCAGGGTCAAGCGATAAATCACTTTCATATTTCCTGGACGAAGAAGATGGGCACTTGTTACAAAGCATAGGCTTTCTCTTTGCCATAAATGCTTTATTGTATTTTAATGTTTCAGATCACATGCGAACGACCTACACATTCCTTATAGTCTGTTAGCAATAAATTACAATCATGCTACGTTTCCCACCGATTCTCTTCCTTCTCACTGGCACACTATTGCCGAATGAAACATTAGCACGCATACGCACAATCAGAGCAGTCACCCAGCTGTGCATACCCGACCAGTTGCCATCAGCGCAAAAGGAGACCCTCGAGCTCAATTCGTTATTCTATCAAACATCCGAGTTGCCCACTGTTTGCCATGGACTGAACACGATCAACGATCCCATTGAGAAACAAGTCTGCTGCAACTGCTTGGTCGTGCCCGGCCCGACCGCATGCGAGGTGAGACGACCCACATGGACCTTTCAAAATTGTTCGACGCAGGGAGAGAAGAGAATTTTTTTAGTCAATCATAGTATATGAACGTTTGGTCAATTGGAACCCCTCACATTGAGCAGAGACCACTATTGCATCTAATGCCTTACGGTTGGACACCTCAGGTCATCGTCAGAGACGCGAGAGGGCCAAATGTCAACCGCGTTTGTGGATCTTCACCAGATTTGGCACGTTCGTCTTTGACGAAGACCGAACATGGGGTAGATGTACATAGGGTTGTTATCATTCGTGAGCGAGCCTACTAGGAGTAATCTTGTCACGAAAGAGTATCTCACGAAGTCCTGTGACACGTTCTACACAATGACAAATGCAAAGACTTCATGATGCATACATCAGGACGAGCGTTTCGAGTCGACCTGGGGCCGTGTGGTGAACGTCACCAATCTTCGGCCATACGTCAACATCCAGCTGCAGAAACGTCAGGTAGTCACCGGACTGCAGAATCACAACGGAATGGGCGTCGTGACCAAACACACGTTGATGTTTCAATTCTGTTGTCTGCGCAATTGGTTCGAGACACTGCCCCGGGCGAGACAGTTGAGTTGGCAAAAACTGCGTGAAGAGATTCTCATGCAAATCAATCGCGAACGTCAACTGATGCCCAAACCTGACGTGCCCCTAAGACCCAGTCGATTATTGACGGAGCCGAAGAATCTCGGCACTGAGAGACCGCCAGTGCAATCGAGAGTTGGCGGACCGGATTTAGCAAGCAAGCTGAACAATAACAACCTGGTAGGTCAGGCACCAGCGGCCACGTTTTCTGCGACACCTCTGAATATTATCGTACGCAATGTGTGGAACCTAAAAATTGGATTCACCTAGCCTTCCCGATCCTGAGAGAATGGGAAAGCTGTGGTTGTTGTGCAACTCTCATTACAGCTGAGGGCTTCTTGGCAGCGGGTTTCTCGTGCACTCTGTAGACCACACCTATTTTATGCCCTTTCTCAGGGCATCTGCAAGGACGACGCCTTCCCCGACGTGTGCGATATGCTCGAGGAGCAGGGCTGTCGGTCGAATGGCGGTGGCATTCTCGTTCCGATTCCGCCACAAGAGTGCAGGAAGACGTGCAATTTGTGCAACAAGAGTGGCGGGTCAGGTAATGTTGTACAAGCGCTCGTTCGCTACCGGCAACACCTTGCGCCAGAAATTCCAATACAGAGACAAACCCTTCGCCCTTGACAATCGCCACCCATTTATGATTTTTAGTTGCCTTTCTTCATTTCTTCCATCATCCATCTTCAACCATCTTCCAGGCACCAGACCACAACCGGTCAACACTAACAGTGAGTGCAGCGTGAGCGAAATCCCCAACAACATCTGCTTCAACCTGGCGCCAAATGGCGTGATTTGGTCGTTCCGCCCCGAGCACTACGACTGTTTCCCGTCACTTAACTACAATTGCACGGAAGACAGATGGAAACGGAACAGCTACGACAGTTATGAACAGTGTGCGAACAGTTGTCGGCCAAGTGAGTTCAAGGATGAGTCAAAAGGATGAAGTGAAATTTACGGAACGAAGTAGACAGCGTGAAGTTTATGACGTGAAAAAGAAGGTGAAATGCTAATGAAGTCACGGAGTCCAACATGGGTAGAAGTTTACGCGTATCCGATCACCCAAGAAAAGTTTAACTGTGCCATCTTTAGGAAATACAACACATTGTCCCTGCATGATTTGAATAACTAAAACTTGCTCACTAAAGGTGTGGACCACTTTCGCATCACATTTCAGCTGAACCAGCGTGTGCAGCCAATCGTCAGCCGACGGGATCCGGTTGTGACGCGCAAAATCCATCAAATTCTGGGTGTCCCTCCGGCTCAAAATGTGTCATCGGAAAATTCGGCACTTCTTGCTGCCCGAGGATTGAACAAGGTTCGTTCGGCCTGTTGCATCACGTTTTGAACCCCAATGTGAACTTAGTGAGCAACCACATGTTTACTTGTGACACAATAAAGCAATTTGCGATGGTTTAGTCCCGGTTCTGACTCTCCAAGCACAGTCGGCTTGGGTCCAGCACAAGGTTGGGCCTAACTGCACTATTATGTAGCAATCATAACATCCACAAGTGTCCCTGTTGGTCAAGCCACAGGATTGCCGGAGACCAGGGCCGAAACCTTTGTGTTCCTATTCGATCATCATGTTTGATTTTTACTTCAGAACAGTACGAGGAGTCGCTGAAACCTGAATGTGCAATTGGCAAAGTGGTAACTTTCACAAAACAGGGTTGGAATCAACCCGTTATTGGAGCTCAGTGCAGCCACAACTTTTGTCCACCCCAGTCCATTTGTGTGACTGGTCCGAAACTTGCCCATTGTTGTTGGGTAAACAGATTAAAATGAGGTCACCTCCTGTTATTGTTTCCACAGCTAGCCGTTTGTTGCTAATATTGTTGCTGGTGTTCCAGTTGACTATTGCTTTATGTAAAGAGTACACTGTTGAACTGTTCATTATCTTTGCGGGTCGTTCGCGTGTCCACTGTATGCTTTCCGATAATGTATTGCGTGTAAACTAGGTATTTCCATGTGAATTTCGTTCTGCCTTGCAGTTAAATAAGGAACTGACCACGAAAACAGGTGAAAATCGTGAATATGATCGCCAACAACAGAAATTTAAAAGTATCACAATAAACAGGTAAGAGACAAGATGAAGGAATTTGTCTGAAACAACACCATGAAAAACAGAAGAAAGTAAAAACGAAACCATAAAATTATCCGTATGTCACAGACCGTACATGTCTTGGAAATATTGTGCGATCGTGTGGTTCCTCAGAAATTGGCATGGGCTGAGGTCGAATTCCCGAAACAGGCCCTACACATGAGTATCATCGAGTGATGACGACTGACCATTATTCTTGCCAGCCACATCAGGTATCCCATTCAGGACCACCTTCACATCCCAGGTTCCCGCCGGGTGCAGCAAAGTTTTGTCAATAAACGGCCTACAGTCGTCCATCGGTTGTCTTGAGCAGCCACTCGTCCCTCTCCGACCGTCGTTGTGTGGTCGCAAAGCTGCCCCCTCAAGATGGTCAAGATGGTAGACAACAACTGACGAACTTTTGTCTCTGCCGGGCTTAATGCCACCCGGTTGCAGGTGTTGTTGCTGGAGCTGGACAAATGATTGACTTTGTCGACAGGGTTTATTGAAAGTGCGGCCGCCAGCCGCAGCGTTCGTTGGATTCTTGTGGAACAGATCGCTGCCGTGATATGCGTTCACATCGAACTCGACACCTGGCACCCAACGGAATACGTAACGGAATGCTTGTTTGAAACTGAAACGTGATTCAGCGGTCAGTCGAACTGCAACAAACAGAGCCAGAACACGCAGGTTCTCAGGGTGTCGTAATTCATGTTTACTGGATCACGCTTACTGTGTTTTGAACATAAGCTATTTCGACGGTTTCGTTCTGCTTACACCCATGCTCAGTGGAAACAATGCGAAAAAATAGGATTTAACTATTTTATTTTCGTCTCACCGTTTATTCATTTTGTAATAGATGATCGGCGGCCACACGGGCGTGGTCATCGCCAACCAGTAGATCATCAGATAGACCCTCTCCAGTTGAGTATCATCCAGCGCTTTTGATATGGATGTGTAGAGCACAAAGTAGAGATGGTAGGGCAGCCAGCAGATCATAAAGATTAGCACGACACTGCCCAGCATACGGACAACCTGCGAATAAAACAACATAAATTGTTATTGAACATTCCAGCCCGAAATAAACTTGACGATGCTCTGTAGTTATATTTTAACTTCAATGAAACATAGAACGTCGCCTGCACCAACTTTTCTTTTGCTGCGAAGATGGTCGGATGCAACGTTGGTGTTGAGAGTGCGATCCTGCCACCAGAGAGTGCGAGCGATGAATAGGTATGTGTAGGAGAGGACCAGTAGTGGCAACAGGTACTGCACAACCAACAAATAGTAGTTATAGCTGCAATTGAAAAGACGGTTGTTGGAAGATGCCACATGGAAGGCATTTTAGTCAGATGCGAGATAGACTAACACGCACTGTAGAACATGTACATATTCTGGATCTGGTACTACTGTCCCGTTGAACTGTTCGAGTTCTGGATCAAGCTCCATCAGACGCGCAACAAACATGAAACCAAAGTTTGCGGCTGTAACAGTGACCGCATCAGTCCCTGCGAGCAGCAAGGTCATCAAGGCGTGCTGTCTCGAACAGAAGGTCTTCCTTCTCCACTTTCCCTAACCCACCTTTCCAGCCATTGATGTTCATGGAAACCCGCGGCGTTACAAATGTGGTGCATCTTGAACCGGCCCCTTTCAACATCGTCCAGCCGAAAGTACCAGTAATGTTGGGTGGCAATTGTGTTTGGCACACCGGATGCGGTCGCGAACACCCAAATGGAGAATATGGTAAACAGCGTCTTCCACTTTGATGCCTCGACGCGGCGAAGTGGATGGACGATCGCCAGATATCTGCAAGAACATGCATATGTGGAACATTAGGTAAAATGGGAATTCAGATTGGCATTGGCTCAGTTATTGACTGTGGCTGAGCATGACATTGGGTTGCTTTCAGTGCCATTCTGCAGAACACGACCTGACCATGCCATGCTGTACCCGCATCCCAAACGCCAAATATGCAGGTAACCATGCAACCAACAATCAGCAACACATGAAGAAAACTTCATTGAGCACGACCAACGTCAACCAAAGCAAAGTCGATGTCTATGCAGTTGTAAACAAAGTGCGTGCACAGGCTGATGTTTCATCCCACTCATCATCATCTAACCTTTCCCAACTCATCATCATCAACGTTGCACTGCTGGCACAAGTAGGTGTAACCGACAGAAAATTGTTCACGTAACAGTACGCGCGGCCAAAGTGCCAATCGTAGTAGAGATTGAATGTGAACGAAAATGTGACATTAAACAGCGAAATTGAAGCATCAGCGACGGCAAGATTTAGCAGGAAATAGTTGGTCACCGTGCGCATACGGTCGTGACGCAGAATGGTCCAAATGACGATGCTGTTGCCTGCGGGGAAAAGGAGGGTTTGAGTTGACAGACAATCATAATAAATGCACCCCTGTTTAGTGTTGAATCAACGTTTCTCGTGATACTTTGGTCAGGCAATGCTTCTTGTGCCCTTCTTACCATATTTCGTAGTCCAAGAAGTTAATAACGTCACACTCAGTAAACAATGAAACCAATAAAACTAAAATAAGAAAAACACTGCAGAGGATCTTTGAGACGCTTGGTCAGAATCGGCCTATTTCGAAGTCGATTTTTCCCAATTAAAGTAAACAACCAATAATGTGAAACATCAACTCACCAACAACGGCCACAATGACTGTGAGTGAGAACAATAGATAGAGCACGATTTGCACGGCAACAGTGTGCACCAATGGGTAACACTTCACAATTGCTCCTGCCTCGTTCAGGTCCTGACACGTGCAATTCGAAGCACTCGTGATTGAATACAGCCCATCCGTGGGGTCCAGTTTCAGCGAACATGTCTCGTTGCCGTAGCTTGTTGTCACAGCCATATATTCTGATTTCAGGAGCTGTATTCTTTACTGAAAAAGATTGTGGTACGCTCAAAAAAGTGATTCACATCAGTTTTACCCTAGATAAGTTTCTTAAACTCGTTATGGTCTCGATTTCTTGCGGTAATGTTTGGAATTCCATAGAGAGCAGGCCAGTTCCAACTTTAAATTGAGCTAATAGAACACAGCCGTCAAGAGCGGGGCAAAACGTCCTTCAAATACGCACAAGTGAAAGCCAACATCGTCTGTCTATTATTGTAGCGAGCCGGCGAGCATGACAGCACTGTCAATCACTTACTATCAAGGGAAGGAAAAAAACGCTAAAATCGACACTGCTAAGTACATAGTTGTGCCGTGTGCTCAACGGAACCATTACAAGTTTTAATGGGCACATATGGTCCGGGACAAGTTGGCAACATAAACTTCATATTTTCCGAAAGAAAACAGCTGTAGAGCAGAAAAATTTCGCACGCGAATGGCGCGAAATGAATCGCAGCTATGAGGATACGGTATGGCACGTGAAACTGGAATCGCCACATACTGGCCGAAAAATTTTATGTTTTTGGCATTTAAAAATTTGACGTCTCTGCTGCTGGACCTCCAGGGTTTAAATTAAATATTGTCAAGATTTCCTTACGGATATTACGTACATACATAATGTAATGACATATAAAGAACCTACAGCACAATATATTTGGCATGTATATCCTGATTGATGGCCTACGGCTCTGCTATCACGTGTCAAGCCAGCTCCTGACACTGACATTGTTGGGATAAAGGATGCCCAGTCTAACGCTTTCACGGACAACCGCACCACGAGAGTCCAAAGCCGCCAACAATATAAGGATGTAACCGTCAGCTGAAACTTCTTTGTGCAAGTTACACTTGTGGATTTGGAAGCGAGCAAAAACAAGGGCAATAATCCATCATAATGCAGCACACGAATGAGCATTTTCCGGCACTTCACGTGTCTCGACAGTCTACTCCAATAAAGGCTAGTTTCTGGACCTGCTTGAAAAAATACGAATTAGTGCGTAAACCGATGCAATCAGATTCCCGGACAAACCAAGTGTAACGTAACAGCAGTTTGCAGCCGGTCTTATCGAGCCGTTCTGTTTCATTTTGTAAAGGCAGAATAATGAAATTTTTTCATGACCAATGTTTGTGCTAATTGTCCAAGAGCTAACAGCTGCTCTGTGCGGTATATTTTATGGTTATGGCTACATGAGCTTTAAGAAAGTGTGAGAACGTGAAGGTGCATTTTCGGTGAGAGTCACGCAAGTATCGAAAAGCAAAACCTCCGAAAGGCGTACAACGTACAGCACTTGCTAACAACACATGGCCAGAATAGGGGCCATGTCTTTGTCCAACCATTTCACTGGAAACTAAATTAAAAATTTCAACGTTTGCGATGAGCTCTTATTTTCGGTTGAGAGACAGTGGAAATATTTGGTCCGTGACGGTACACTGCTTTGCTCAAGTAAGGCTAAAGTTAACCCTCGACACATACAGGACAGCGTGCATTGAGTGGCAAAATTATATGGAACCACAGAGATTTGTATTATGTTATGTCAAGGCGGTATGCACTTTGCTGTCGCGGGCTTGGTTGGGAGGGTGTGTGACCTGAAAAATGGGTTGTGTCGGTTTGAGATAACGATGTTTCTATGAATTACATACAGCAGTGAAAAAGTTGCCAGCAATTCACTGGGGAACGACCAAATCTCTGGTCAAATCAATAGAAATCACAAGATGTACCTTTGGTTATGATATGACGCAACCCATTTTGCAATCAACCTCACGCGGTGGCCACCAAATTGTGTCCGCGCCTGAGTGTGCTTTAAAGGGGTCGCGACATTATCATTTTTTTGCGGCACACCACCTGATTTTGCGTCTGTGATTGAAAGACGACGTCCTGAGGCACATGTCTTGCAAGGACAATAACATTGATCCGCGCTGTTTTCAGCATGAAAATCGCTCCCAAACACAGGATTTCAGGAAGATAAGTCGGTTTGCTGCAGTCAGGGTTGGGCAAAAAAATTTTTTTTAATTTTTTTAAAAATTTTTTTCGGGGGAACAAAATGCTCTAATGTCCAAAAAAAGGCCTTTTTAGGGGTTATTTTTTGTCATTTTTTTCTCAAGGGTCGAAAACTTTTATTCACAAAATCACCTTTGGGGCTTGTATTTGGTACCTAAGATACCCCAAATGATGTTATTATACCTTCCTGTGAGACATGGGACACAGTATGCATGTACCTATGGTACTTCGATGTCATACCCCATCAGGTCGGTCATACACTACTGATTCAGCTACCCGACAAGTATTTCTGCAGCTTATATTCTCAATTCTGTGTGGTTTATGAGTGAATCTTGCTTATTCGGCCACAAACTTTGTTGTGTCCGATACCACAGAGCAGCAATCATCGGTCCATATCAAGCACAGACTGTTGGATCGCACCGAAATGACGAAAACACCCTTCATAAGTGATGCAAACCAAGTCACAAAAGTGACTTGTCAATTAAAGTTGCATTTTTCGCGTTTTTAGGCAAATTTGGTAAAAATTTCCCCGTATCTCAGACTTTTTTAAAAAAAAATTTAAATTGTTTTTAAAAAAACTTGTTTAAAAAAATTTTTTCCAGCCCTAGCTGCAGTCGCTAGGCTGTTTGAAAATCACACATCAAGCGCAAAAAATATGAGATGTACCAGGCAGTTACGTGATAGGTACATTTGAGGAACATTTCAGTTGCCACACCAATTGCACATCGCTGGGAGCAGGGTGCCGAAAAAATGTTTCGCAACACATTACATAAGCGCCGACATAATGTCACAAATTTTTGAGCTCGAAGGCTGATTTGCAAGCAGCCGACCACAAGAAACCAGCTTTTGTTCTTGACATTCGATGTTTTTCGATAATTTTCATGCTGAAAACAGCGCGGTCAACATTATTGTCTTCATAAGACTATTACTCAGGATCTCATCTTGTAATTAACATGAAACTTGTTGTGCTTAAAAGTAATAATAATGTCGTGACCCCCTTAAAGGGGCCGCGACATTATTATTTTTCACGATACACCGCCTGATTTTATGTCAGAAATTGAAAGACGACATCCGAAGGAACATGTCTTACAAAGACAACAACATTGACCCGCGCTGTTTTCAGCATGAAAATCACCCCCGAACATCGAATGTCAGGAACCAAAGTCAGTTTGCTGTAGTCGCTCGGCTGCTTGAAAATCAGGCATCGAGCTCAAAAAATTATGATATGGACTCGGTGCTTATGTAATATCTGCGAAACATTTTTCCGGCAACCAGCTCCAAGCACCTGTCGACGTTGCAATTTCTGTGGCACCTGAAATGTTTCGCAAATATTACATAAGCGCCGAGTCCACATCATAATTTTTTGAGCTCGATGTCTAATCTTCAAGCGGCCGAGCGACTACAGCAAACTGACTTTTGTTCCTGACATTCGACGTTCGGGGGTGATTTTCATGCGGAAAACAGCGCGGGTCAATGTTGTTGTCTTTGTAAGACATGTTCCTTCGGATGTCGTCTTTCAATTTCTGGCATAAAATCAGGCGGTGTATCGTGAAAAATAATAATGTCGCGCCCCCTTTAACAATAGCTTCTTTTCAACGCGCAACCTGAAGCCAGGGTTGGGCAAAAAAAAACAACGGCGTTTTTTTTTAAAAAACGATACGCTTGATGTGTGATTTTCAAACAGCCTAGCGACTGCAGCTAGGGCTGGAAAAAAATTTTTTTAAACAAGTTTTTTTAAAAACAATTTAAAAATTTTTTTTTAAAAAAGTATGAGATACAGGGAAATTTTACCAAATTTGCCTAAAAACGCGAAAAATGCAACTTTAATTGACAAGTCACTTTTGTGACGCCACATGCAGCAGGTGCCTTTGAGATGTGTATGTAATCGCTGAGCTGAGCGCAAAAGTTTCTGAAACCAGAAGTCGCATAAATTTCCCCAGAGAGCCGCAGAGACGGACACCATATATACCCGTAAACCTTTGCTTTGTATACCGATAAAATACAGAAATGAATAAAATATGCCGTTAGGCTAGTATAATCTCCACTGGAGGTATACGACCGGTATGCCAAGAGCGAAGCTAAACATGATCGACTGCAGCCTGCATCTGACCTTTTAACGGCGGCTGTTAACCGATGTATAGGGTGTTGCAGGGGTGGTCCTTAAACTTTCAGAAAGACCTTCCTTCAGCGATTACGTTGAGAACATTATTCGTTACCCGAGTTCTTAAATATGTTCAAATGTTGCACGTACGGTATATGAGAGCACTTTCAACGTCGCGGAGTCCAAATCCAAAGACCCAGCTCCTCATAAAAGACGCTTGAACTCATGGCTTCAGACGGCGCTCGCAGTTTATGACCGGCGCCTTGAAGAAAACGATACTTGGTAGCCACGCTAACTGGCTACTGTAAATGAACGCTGTTTTGGTTCACACTTTGCCAGTTTAACAGGCCGCAAACGGTGGTGCCGCATAACATTTCTTGCAGCCGCAAAGGACACAAGCGCTTGAGCCCCACAGTCAACCTCAAAGAACACAAGACTCAATCAGGACCACCAACAATTGTGTTTTGCCAAATATATATTGAAAACGAAAACTGGTTTAGGACAATCAAAGTAACCTCCAGCAGACAGATAAACCTAATGAAACAGACATTGGACAAATATTAGTACCATTTTGCCATCGTTTGCGTGTTCATATACCATGGCGCTGATCAGATTACCAATCGTGGTCCATGTGTTGGGCAAAGATGCCACCCAACTATATGTACACTTGTCCAGTACTGCTGTACAAGGGATTTGCTGAGTTTATGCGAATAACGATATTCTTATGGCTTTGCGGGTACAAACATTCACATGCCGGTAGTTTTCCGCCGAATTTTGCTTCTTTAAAAACAAAACTCACATAACACAGGCTATATGTGCAAGTGTACATACTTTTGAACAGTGCCGCCGAAAGATGGCAGTTGTGCAACATTATAGTATCAGGAAAAGTAACATTAAGACTTTGGCCATACAATCGCAGGGCAAATACACTGTGAGGACAGCCTGTCTTGCACAATGGCAAATTTGAGAGCGGCCCTTCACTGTAAATGACACAGCAGATGCATGGATTAACTTGTGAAGATAGACAGACCTGGTAATCGAAGTCTGGGTATTAATCGCATGACATGACCAGTCGCGAACCTTACGAAGTGCTCAGCTAATCCATTGAAGCAATGCTTCGACTGCATTCTTTCGTACATATGAAGCAGGAGCTCTAAGTTCAGAGGCTTGTGCTGTAATGGGCCGAACTTCCGAAAGCAATATGGTTCTCGGTATCGCGGCCGATTTCTCGTCCGATATATCCCTGAGTTTTGGACGAACATTTTGCCGGAAAGAAGAAGAAGAAAAGAAGCAGAACGGTTTTGAGCTTTCTGAGAGATCTTGGGTACCGCAAGTCCACGACGCCCGTACCAATCAACTTCAAATTTGGAACGTAAATGTAAGGGTGACATTAGCTACCTTGTATTTAAATATGCGCGCATGCCCCGATTTGCGCTGAAACATTGGACACGCTGTGAAATGGTCTGACACAGACACTGACACATTTTGCAAATGCAACTCGTTGCGTTTGCGCCACGCAATTCATTGCGCACGTGGCACGTTTCATTGCGATTACGCTTTCGGGAATTCAGCCATATCCGAAAGGCGCATCGTATACAGTCCACACAATGGTTTTGACCGAGCTAGGTACATTACAGTGCCACATTCATGTTGCGTGCCTTCTTTGCAATACAATGGGGTCACCCGCTAACACGCAACAGTCTCAGGAGGCGTTTGTGTGCGCAGAAGACGTCAGAGAAATAAAGCAATGGAAGAAGTTTTATTGAAACAAAGCAAGTGGTAATCACATTCTCACTGCTTATGGATCTATTGCCACATACTGCATCGGGACGTGCAGGATAGCGCATGTCAATATATAGTTTCTGTGAGTCAGTGCCAGCTGCAGAAAATTCAGAAGAAGAAATTCAGATCTAATTCATGCTCTTTATGTATGTCAACCTGCACCAATAAAATTTGAACTCAATCAGATCAAGCGTTCCTGGAGTTACTGGGCCAAATCTATCGTAAAAACTGCAAGCCGTTCGTCTCTAGCCTTTGTTCTTTTTGTTCTGGCAAAAGTAGATATGCTCATGCACCGGGATAGCAAAATTATTTGCTCGATATTTTTTTCTGGGTCGTGGAATCCGACGGTGGTAGTAATTTACGCTTCCAAAATCTCCAGGAACAGGAACGTGAACTAGGACTGGAACTCATCATCGTGAATGAGTCTAATCAGAACAAGGAGTGTACCAGTCACTGAAACAACGTGTGTGGCTTGTGCAGATTTTCGCAGAGTCCAATGGTGGCATGGCACTACGTTCCAGCTCCGGAACCTCCATGAACCTGAGCCGGAACTAAGCGTTGTTAAAGGGTGTAATCGGTCCAAAGAATGCTAGTA
>JASAMV010003057.1:0-16570 GCA_030248065.1 Rhynchonema sp. JSB1_4
CTAGTTTAATTTTAAATTTGATCGAATTCAATCGTTTTCGACACATTTTATTATTTTTTTAAGTTTTTTTGCAAAATCGCTCACACTCAATTTCTCTTTCATTAGAACGTGGAGGAAGGGACCAAACCAGCCAGCAGCAACACAAAGTGCCATGAGTTGGTGGACGGACTATACCACATGTAACATTCCCAAATCAGCAGCCACGTATGAATGTTTCACTATTCTGCCAGCTGCGAAATCGAGCTCTTATTGGTGTAGTTTGATAATAACGGGGCGGGGAGCGCTTGTAAAATACATTCCAAAATCCTTTGTGAACAAAAAAATGGCTTTCTTCGAGGTGGTCGTAGAGCTATGCCCCGGTTGGGCGGAGGACCTGGGTTCGAGCCCCAGTCGAAGAAAGCCATTTTTTGTTCACAAAGGATTTTGGAATGTACATGCGCTCCCCGTTATTATTCAACATCGTCTGCTGCCAACAAGCAAACTCACCCATTGGTGTAGTTTGCCTTTATGTTGCATAAGTGCTAGTGTCAGTATAAATAACGATAAAACAAAAAAAATCGCCTAAACAATGGATGTGAAGCAGCTCTTAAATCATAACCGCACAGGTGGAATATCCTAATTTTATGCCTTTCAGGCATATAATTTCTTCCTTGCAAAAAATATATCTACTCAGATGATGAAAACAAAAACGCTACAATAAATTTTAGCTCCTGTAAAATCTTAGCAAATATAATGAATCGATATGCAAAGGCACACACACATACAGACCGTTTTACATGGTGAGAAACAGGGCAAGCATAACATGTGTCAAGCGTTGGTTGCATTGACCAATTTGTCGTTCACCCACACAAGGTCCCACGGTAGTTCAACGCCAATTTTCACGACCGCGTTACTGCCCAGTTGACGCGCGACAAAGCCGTTCTCGCGCATTATTCGGTACATGTCCTGAAACATCAGAAAATGTCCATGTTCATTCTACCAACTTCAAGCCCGAAGTATCCTCTCAGAAAACAAATAACAAATTCTCGCGCTGCTGGAACGAGTGAGAGCTATACATACATACATGCAGCGGCACCGGAAATTGTTCTCCGTTCTTTCAGAGAAGGACGCAGACGCATGTATGTATCGTGCAATAAAATATGCTCCATAGTTAATGTCCAGATCTGAACGCGAAAATCAACTTTTGAAACATTTGGGCAACAGATATACAGGTGCAGCGTGCCAGCCAACCAGGCAGCTGTGCGCAATGTTCAGAAGCGCGCGTGGCTCGCGTTCCGGTTCAGGACTTGACATTAACCAGGGCGTATTTTATTGTACGGCAGCGAATTTACAGTACTACCAGGAATCCATACTATAAAGAATACTAAATGAAAAGAAGAAAATAACTATACAAGAACAATAAATGGGTGCTTGTGAGGTTAACGGCAGATTGGAAAGCTCCCCAAGAAGACTATGGCTGGTGAGCTCTGTCGTGATCACAAAGTTTTTTATTAACGAAATATCGAGATTTGCCAGTATTATTGGTAGTCCTGAATTTTGATTGCAATGCAAGTGACACCAGAAAAAGCAGAACTATCGTGAAAGTCGCAGACGACCACAACTACTGTGTGTGACTGGTTTAAGGTTGATGTTGATATAGCAAACCAATTAAAAAAGGAAAAAGAGAAAATTAGTGCCGTACCTCCAGGCATTTCTGATCGACACCCTGAATGTTACCATATTCCATGAGAACATAGGGAATTTTGAATGTTTTGATGAATTTCTGTCCTCCTCTGATCACATAGCATTCGTGTTGTTCAACATCGATTTTCATTACGACGGTTGATGTTTCAATCAATGGTATTATGTCGTCAAGTAGGATCGTTCGGATTTTGAATTTGTACTGCAACTTGGCGTCGGCAGTGGGTTTTTTGGGATCGGCCACCCACGTTTTGCCTGAAATTGCAAGGCATTTGCAATTTATAACAATGATTATTATTATAATCTGTCCCAACCAAAGTTCGTTTTGTCCTGTTCCATCAAAATCTCTCTTCTTGTGTCTGACAAAGCATATGGCAGCAGTGTAACTCGATTGCCCCATTGATTCATTTCGACCTGCGAGAGTTTATATTATATATAATACTTGTGTATTATAATACTTATTATATATATATATATATATATATATATATATATATATATATATATATATATATATATATATATATATATATATATATATATATATATACATCGAAAATGAAACCGACCGATGCGTGAATTATCGGCCAATTTGTTCTTGATGGCTCAACAGTGACCACTTTTTGTGCACCGGATGCAACCGCATGCATGCTGTGCCATCCGATATTGCCACCGATGTCGACAAATGTCGCTGTGGGATATGCTGCAACATGAACATACTAATTTGAGATGGAGCATTTTCGGTTTATGGCGGTGGCGGTTTATGATGGCGCTTTTGTCATTGACAAGGCCCAGGGCGCGATTGCAGTCTGGCATTTTGGGCCGAAACTGCATCCGCATCTAACGCAATGCGTGCCATCAAGGCTAAATCGTATCGTTAAATGATCATGGTATATTGCTACTACATATGTCTGTCAGCGATGCCCAAGCGCTGGATCCAGATCCGTAAAATTTCAATCCCTATAAAATTTCGGTGCCGATCACCAACCTTTAATGTACAGCTTGTATTTTGCGACGACGTACGGCTCAAAATTGCGATTGTCGTGTATGAACGCCGAGATGGCCGTATCCACTGATTTGTTGTGCGTGCACATTGTGAACGTTGGGTCGGTCCTGCTCGCATTAGAAAAACGGGCTTGGTGAAATACCTGTCGGTAACGACGTGGGCAGAAACACCCGGATTATTCGAAGAAAGTTTTGATGGCCTATGAAAACATATGGAGGCACATCAAACGTGTTGAGCAGTTCCTCCGTCCGGCCCATTTTTGCGAATTTGTTGATGCCATTAATTTAAAGTGGGCCAATTCAAACCCCCTTCAAACCTCGCATGTATTTAGACAGCGGTCAAGGTGTCATAAAAGTCAAACACACCGGAGGTCTAACGTTCCGCATGCGGCCAGGAGATGCCCTTCAAGAGGAACATCTAGGAACAAAATCAAGTGTGGACCAGCCCAATTTCTACATACCTGCGCATTCGGGCAACTCGCCTGATGACAAGGCGCAGAATGTTTCGCACAATATTTGCCCCTGCCTCACTATACGTATATGAATTCGCCTTGACACCTTTTTGATCAAGCACATTGCCTGAATGCGCAGGTATAAATTGGCCTGGTCCGCGGCACACTTTGTTCCCGGATGTTCTCTTGAATTGCATCTCTTGGTCGCATGCTGCAGATTGGGTTCGGTGCGTAAGAATTTAATAACGCCCTGAACAATATTCAAATGCGTGCAAAGTTTGAAGGCGGTTTGAAACGAGAAAGGCCCCCTTTAAGGTTGCTATTTTCTCTGTCTGAGAGCAACTATTTACGTTGCTCGAAATTAGTGGCATGGGTAAACATCGAAATATCCCAAATGTAAAAAGTGACGTGACCAAGGCATTACCGGCCCGGACCCATTGCTAAGCTTGATTTCGCCCCGGGTCTCACTTTGTCTCGAGACATGGGATCTGCGTTAATCGAAGCGGGACGAGAGGGTTATTCCAATCATAAGTGGTCCAACCGTGCACTTTGCCGCTCACTTGCCGACGGATACTGAAAGGCGCTTAGGTATAATCCTGGTACATAGGTCTGGCATGCACTGTTTGGTCCTGAAGATTTCTCCTAAAAACGAATAACCCACATATGTGTTGTATTCAAATTTGAAGGCAACGGCTATCAGCTATCAGTATACAGTTGGACTGAGGCATGGACCTGTCTTCACAGACGGGTGGTGGACCACGTCATCGTCAGTGGGAATGCATTTGATCGCCACGGGACCCCAAAAACACACGTGTTTACAGCAGCTATGAGCATCAACTACGCTTTTGCCGACCATAGGCCTTAGTCCTTAGCTTCAATTTTGGTACAGCCATACGTGTCGACAACAAAGGAGCTGTTCCACATACCATGTCATCCAAATGCAGAGTAAATGGCTTCTTTTTCTTACCCATCATCCAAATGCAGAGTAAATGGCTTCTTTTTCTTACCCATTCAGCTGTCGATGAGGTGAAATCATTATCATCAACAGGGCACCGCACACGATAGCCGTCAGCCCAATAACCAATTTTCTGAGGGTAGCATTCATGGCTGAAGTGTCTTTTTTCACATGGACTTAAAGTTCGAAATTTTGTATTGTTGGTGATGTGTGTATTTATTTGTTTGTTTCTGAAATAAGAAGCACTCAGAAGCCCAGAAGCGCCAAATATAAGCCCAAAACCTCACGTCGCACTAAACAATTCTTAATCTCAAAGACCCACGTAAATCTGCCAGCTCACAAGCCAGCAACAGCCCAACTGACACGTAATCACCGAAACACACACAATAAGACGCGCAGGAATATTTCACGTGACTTGTGACAGGCAACAGGGAAGGATTCAACATCAAACTTTAAGCAATCGAACACAACTATGAAACCATGAGGCTTGCTTGAATAATGTGATCTTGTTGCTCTGGGTGTTTGTTATAATAAGACATTGTCTGCAGCATTTGGGTGCAGGGCGCGCCAAAGTAAGAAATCTCGTGAATTCTTTTAATGTTGGCATGAAAAGGGTACTCGACTGTAATATCACATTACACATTCAGTTTGACATATGAGCTTGTGCAATTATAGTCTGTTGATTATATTTCGACATAGTGTATAAGCCCCATTCAGCGATGTTTGGAGCGGGCTGGGTCGACGCCATTCTAAATGAATGTTTCAGGCATTACAAACTCATTCGCAGAGCCATTGAACATTGTTGGTGCTGTGCGATGACAGGCCACGTGTTTTTGCGCCACGCGGCAAGCAATGTTCAATCGATCTTTTGCCTGAATTAGCAATGCTTGAAACATTCATTTAGAATGGCGTCGACCCAGCCCGCTCCAAACATCCCTGAATGGGGCTTATACACTATGTCAATCAACAGACTATACCGTTATTAAACTTTTGACCTTTTTCATGTATAGTAAATTTCCGATTTCGTTGCCTCGTGCATTTTTACAGACGCAGGGAAACTCCCGTTCGAAGTCGAGGGAGGCAACAAGCTCAACACAGTCAAAAAGCCACGCAGCTGGCTCGTGTGCGTTTCGAATGTTTCAGTCACACAAACTGTGTGTGTCAGCTGCGTGGCTTGTTCACTATGTATAGGCAAACTACGCCAACACGAGCCCGATTTCGGAGGTGGTGAACTTGCAAAACGCAAAGAAAGAGAAAATCATCATGCTCCACGTTGTATGCCACAACGTGTAACGTTTCCCAAATCAACAGCCACGTCATGAATGTTTCACCATTTTGCCAGCTCCGAAATCGGGCTCGTGTTGGCGCAGTTTTACTTTATGTGTTGAGCTTGTTGCCTGCCTCGACTTCGAACGCGAGTTTCCCTGCGTCTGTAAAACTGCGTGAGGCAACGAAATTAGAAACTTACTATACACACCCAACTGCAAATGCAAAAGTTGATTTTACTCGGCCACGTTAGTCCGACTGTATAGTGTTTCCTGTTTTTCTTGGTTCAAGGAAACAAACGGCCAGGTGTTATAACTAAACTACTAGTTGAGGTCGAGATTACAATTTCGACTCAATCACGTATACATAGCTGGCAAAAACGTGTCAACGTTTGCCTGTGGAATCTAGCAGCAACAATGTTTCACATGCTCGCTGTGAGCTTTGTATAGTCCGTCCACCGGCTCATGTCACTTTTCGATGCTGCTGGCTGCTTTGTTCCCTTCCTCCACGTTCTAATGAAAGAGAAATTGAGTGTTACCGATTTTGCAGAAAAAACTAAAAGATGATAAAATGTGTCGAAAAAGGTTGAATCCAATCAAATTTAAAATTAAATCAAATTAAAATGGATAAAGCACGTCGATTCCATAAAAAGCACAATTTAGGAGCAAAAATAATTTTCGCACACGCACAGCTGCATATACGAAAACAACGTTGAATTATTCACAACCCTGCAGCTGTAATGTGGCCTGGTCAGAAAAATGTTTCGCACCGGCCCCGGCCCCGGTCCTGTCGGTTGAAAACTGTGTATGTACTGTAAATATGGTTGCCCTTCACTCGCTGTTCCTCGTCAGGAAACAAGAAAGTCGATCATATTTTAGAGTATTAAGAGCGAACACTTATAGACCGAACGATGATAATGAATCACAGGCTCGCAACACTATCCTGTTCAATTTGATTCACCGCTGTTGGCGGCACATTCACAGTTTCGGTAGCCCTGTGCCAGCTGACGTGCACTGTGTTGTTCAGCGGAACGCTCAAGCCCAGCGCCTGTAAACCGAGTTGAAGCAATAAGAAATAAGAATTTAAATCAAAAGTGTGCTTCAACAACTGGAGAACACACCTTTCTGGAGACAATCTTGAAATCTGGCACTTTCCAGATGAAGATGAAAATGTTGAGTGACGCGTTTAGTGTGATGCCGAGCCCGACCAGCTGTTTCGCGACCATCGCGTACCGATCGGGAACAATCGGCAGGAGTATCCACGGTACACCTGAACGCAGAAATTTAACTTACGAGTCATTTCATCAGTTAAGAGGCACATGAATTGGGCCATTTGTTTATGTGTCGTCAACGCAAATCGTCAACGGTGGTTGTCAACGCAGCCGGACCAAAAGCACCTCTGAATGAGCGCAGTGAAACATTATTTTTCATAGCATTTGACGTCACGCATATAATGTATACTGAGTGTAATAACGTTGGTCTGTGTTTCCCCCTGCTTTCGCAGACAGACCGAGGCGCCAGGGCTCGTCAGTACGACCGCCTCTGGCAAACTTGCCTCCAAAACGCCCCAGCAGCAGATCTTAATGCTGGGCTGTAACATCACTGCGTGTTATGGTATAATCCCATATCCCATTATCCCGCAATCCCGTTCAAACCGCCAACCAACCGTATAAAATCACGCACATCACGACAATAGCGAGCACGAGTTTGGTCACTTCGCGCGAGCGTCGTCGGTTCTTCTCATATGACAACATCTGTCTCTTGGTGTCCACCTGCTAAAAATATATTCTGCCTTGTTGGTTGTTCCATAAAAAATATAAGAAGAAAAAATATAAGAATCAGTCACTAACCGAAGCATTGTTGTTTTCATTATTACTGTTTGCTGTCGCCTGTTGTGCGCCTTGCTTGTGAACGACCAACAGCGCCACATAGACCGTCATCATTGCCAAAATCATTGTCCACGTTATTATGCCCGCATAAGCTAGCGCCCAGTCCTGTGAAAGATGGCCGATGGGGTTCAAGCTACCGTTGATCACATATGTAATTAAATTAAAACTCTATGCTCTGAATATTCTTTCAGGGGCCGAGAAAGAACGAAAAACCCAGTTTAATATGAGGGCTGTCCAATATTATTCTCCATTTACCTCATACAAAAGAGTACATCCGGGCTGTTGTGGCCGTTGTAACTGCGCCATGTTCAAAGCCACGTCACCCACGCCCCACGCCAGTATAATCGCGGTGACACACAGTGTGCGTTGGCGATGTTTCATGGCCAGAAACGGTACGGGCCATTTGGTAGCAATCAGGCGCTCAACGGCCATGTAGACCAACAGGCGAATGGCCAATCGCGTTGCGATAACGGCCGGCTGTTGGATGCTGCGCGGAATTGAAATAAATAGTCCGATATTTTCGTTTTTAAGATTTTAACCACATGGTTGAAACTAAAAAAAGTAAAAATAAACTAAACAAATCAAACCTCAGACAGACGAGTCGCGACAAGGTGACGTAACGACGTGCATGCAGATAGTTTGCGAGCTGTGGGGGAAGCTGTGACGGACATCCGGGGAGGGGGGATGACACTTTATCCGAGGGAAAGCGGGTCTCACACAATTTTATTCATTAGCAAATCACACGGAATTAAGGTGTGTCATCTTCCCATTTCATGATATTGTATTGATTTCTTGCTAAACAATATGCACATGACAACGAGCTGCTTGCACACGTTGGCTTTCCTCTGCCGCACAGGCCGGAAAAAACTGACAAACCAAACAAGGCCTGAACCTATTCCGACGTGCGCATGTAAACCCCTGACATGGACCCTATGTGTTGGAGGCACACCCATCACACAGACCCATCCAAGTCCGTCACAGCCCTTTATGATCATCACCATTGCCGATCGCACAAGATAGGCGCCGGCCAGCAACCACATCGACGTCAATTCAGTTCGCGACCGAATTTGCTGCATAATTGAGTTTTTTGAAGCATTGTATAGTCTTTCATTATGATGCAAAGTATGTATACAGCAAGTTTCATCGCAACAGCAGCTGTCAAGTAACACGCATGTTTCGAGCCAAGTTGTCGACCTGTTGCTTATCATCCACGACGATGACTGTTGTTTTCAAGGCGTTGAAACATTTTCTGTATGCCACCTCTGGACTGTTATAGAGCGGAAAGACTATAAAAACAACACAACAGGCCAATCTGACCAACCTTAAATTTAGAGCAGAGCAGCAGAATAAACCCGTTGGTGACACATCCGACGCAAGCCATTATGACCACGAAGTACTGCAGACACGTTAGCAGCAGTGCCGATGCGGTGGAGGCTGCATCGGTGTTCGTTGATGTTTCACTTGCGTTCACAGACATTTCGGCACCGTGTGTGCCGTGAAGTGGGAACAAGACACGATGTAAGGTAGAACAAAATAAATGTCTATACTTCAAATGAGATCAGATGTTATTCCGATTTTATTTGGCCGACCCACGGCAACACTGCGCATCACCGGTTTCGGTTTTTTTGGCTGATGCTAATGTTGTCGATGCAACTGACCCATGTGGGATGCGTGCCAATGAAGCGCGAGTATGAAAAGGAGCTCTCTAAATGAGTGAGATGTGATGATGAACACAGGGTTGCATAAAAACACGCTTGTATATTTTCAAGTGCCTGTGAGTGGACGACAACGAACACATCCTGCCGCGTGTTTGCACCAAACACAGGCAGTTGCGTTGATAACATTAGTATAAGCCGATTTCTTTGAAATCTTGCATGCATCATCCTCCACTGGCACAGGCTGCACACGCATTCTCGAACTAACAAGTCAGCGGCCAGCAATGTTGTCACTGGCTCGTCGCATAGAAACGAGATGACGCACGTACACTTTTGTCTCCATGGATTCACTCGTTTTTATGATTGCCAGGTTTTCATGTTCTGTAAATATTTTGCCAGCTTCGTTGGGACCAATTGTCAGGCCGTGAATTTGCCTTGCCACTAATTGACCCCGCTGTGCCACTCCACTGGTGACCCGTTTGCTGCTTCATATGATGGCTCATACATGCGGAAGTCGCAAACATACAGGTAGACTTGGACCCAAACTTGGACGAGGGAGACAAATAACAGGTACGGTACGACGTTCAAATGTGGCACAGACAGTCTTTCCCTGAATCAGGGTCAAAACTACCGACGCATATTGCCGGCTGTTTGATGCAGCACAATGGAACGGCCAAGCAGTGATTGCAAATCAATTGGTGCATACATCATATGCTGCAAATGCCCTACAAAGTTTACAGACATGCCTTCTCATTGCCACCACGTGTGAAAGCTGGTTAATTGAAGTGGAGAGAATGTTTTCGGATGATCATTTTTGGATTGTGGGCTTGGCCTCCAATGCAGCAAAGGCGACTGCTTGGTCTTTCTTTCACTGAATGCATTCGCTGAAATCATGCAGCTGAAAAATCTGTCGTTCAATAATGCATTATCAAGGCAATTACAGTTTCACAAAGTTCGAGATTTCTCTTTAAACGTGTGGGCGCACTTAGGTATTGGTCACACAATGACCATATAAGAATTCATCAAAATCAATCCTGATTTTCACGTTCAGTCACTCTTAACTACTGTCTATTTTGTTCTCACAACATTTTCAGCTGAAAGTATCTAGCAGATCCACGTTCCAGGTCATTCTCTTTCCGTGTTTTTTTGCCAAACCATTGCCCCGTCACTAGCCTGCTTTGCGATTCAGGAAAAAAATTTGACCAATTCTTATAAAGTCATTGTGCGACCAATATCACCTGTGTGAGTGTTGAGGTGACATCAGCAATTCAACAGATATGTACCTACAGAGTTTGCTCCCTTCGGTTGTTTTGTGACGCATTAGTTTACCACAAAATATCGCAGATTTATGCCTGCACCTGAAATCGTTGATATCCGATGGAAGTGAAGAAAATTTACACGGGTCCCAAATTGATCTTGCTTCTCTTTACCGAAAATCCAGAAAGTCAAACTTCTTCCGCCAGACGTACGTCGTTTTTTCTCCAGTCCACTTACATTAAATCCCATCTATTTCTTTGGTTTTCCGTCTCTCGCACTCGACTTAGCAAAACAAACAACTTCCCAACTACACCACGCCAGTCCACCCTCCTCAAGTCTCGCTTATTTCACCGCGTTCACTCTCGCGCGCGCGTCACAATTTAATATCGTTTTTGTTTTCGTTCTTCTCTCCACAAAAACAGTCGATGAACTTGCCGCTCCACAAAAAAACATGGCGCTCCGCAAAAAACTGCCTCTGCGCTCTGCGCTCGCCTCCGCGCTCACAAAAACAGTCGATGAACTTGCCGCTCCACAAAAAAACATGGCGCTCCGCAAAAAAAATGGCGCTCCCAACTGCGCTCCCGGGGGCTGCATGCCTCCCCGACCGCACCGCTCAAAGACCGCACCGCTATCGGCATGTATGGTCATGATTGAGAAGCTGGGTAACTAGATTTTGAGGGGTTTATCCCGAAGGTACACAAGCGCGTGGCTGGTTCGATTGGGGTGTCTTTACCCCCAACTTATTTGATGGTTGATAGCTGGGATATTAGGTCACTTCAGTGCAGGAATTGGAGATCAAAGATGGCTGTGTTTATCTCATTATTATTATTATTATTATTATTATCGTAACTCAATAATTATGCATAACACTACTACCGCCGTAGAGGTATGACCAATATTTGCAAATCAGATAGAAAAATCACAACATGACCAACAGTAATACAGCTTGGAATTTTTTCAACGCTCGCGCACAAAAACAAACGGGCTCCGCCTTTACGCAAAGGGGTCACATCGTATACGCGAAAATAATATCGTGTCACCGTCTCAGCCAGCAGTCACCTGAGCAACAGGACAGTCTGTCTTCTTTCCTGTTACCAAATCACTGTGCGTAAAACGCTTAATGTTGATTATTTGGATATTATGATGTGATGTGACCAGGTGTATAATGCACGAGGAATGGTCAGAGGCTGGGGACGATCAGTTGGAGGTTAAAGTTCACTGTTATTGGCAGAACGATTTCAAACAAACATGCTCGGATACAAAATGTAGTTTTATGCATTGAAAAATTGCTCTGGAACCATGTCACAGTAACCATTTGAACGCATCAACCACGAGGTTCCTGTGGTAACCGAAGAAATCCATAAATTTGAAGCATCGAGAATCTGGAAAATTGCCCCGCCATGATACAACCGTTGACCGTTTTGCCTTCAAAGCACATCCGATAATCTCCCATATCCCGCACCTTTGATATTTTGTGTGTATAATTTTTAATGTTGATTTTTCGCGCGCGCGAGCAAGCTTTGAACGTCGCGTGCCTCTGCCCACAATGCAAGCGCAGTTTATACCTTGATGTTGTTGAGGGTTTGGACTGTTTGTTTCGCTTGGTGCAGTTGGGAAGTTGTTTGTTTTGTTAGAGTCGAGCTGCGAGACACGAAATAACCAAAGAAATAAGATGGGATTTAATGACTAAGTGGACTGTTCGCGGGAAAACAACCGTTACGTTACGTCTGGCGGTACAGCACAGTTTGTACTTTCTGGATTTTCGGTACAAGCAGATTATGCAAAAGGATCAATTTGGGACCCGTGTAAATTTTCTTCACTTCCATCGGATATCAAAACGATTTCAGGTGCAGGCATAAATCTACGATATTTTGTAGTAAACTAATGCGTCACAAAACAACCGAAGGGAGCAAACTCTGTAGGTATATATCTGTTGAATTGCTGATGTCACCTCAACACTCAAACAGGTGATACCTAAATGCGCCCAGACGTTTAAAGAGAAATCTCGAACTTTGTGAAACTGTATCCTTGATAATGCATTATTGAACGACAGATTTTTCAGCTGCATAATTTCAGCGAATGCATTTGGTGAAAGAAAGACCATTGTAGTCGTTTTTGCTGCATTGGAGGCCAAGCCCACAATCCAAAAATGATCATCCGAAAACAATCTCTCACTTCAATTAACCAGCTTTCAAACGTGATGATGCGCACATGAGCACAGGCATGTCTGGTCAAACTTTGTCAGGGCATTTGCCAGCATATTGATGTATGCAACTCACAATTGATTTGCAACTCACTGCTTGGCCGTTCCATTGTGCTGCATCAAACAGCCGGCAATATGCGTCGGTAGTTTTGACCCTGATTCAGGGAAAGACTGTCTGTGCCACATTTGAACGTCGTACCGTACCTGTTATTTGTCTCCCTCGTCCAAGTTTGGGTCCAAGTCTACCTGTATGTTTGCGACTTCCGCATGTATGAGCCATCATATGAAGCAGCAAACGGGTCACCAGTGGAGTGGCACAGCGGGGTCAATTAGTGGCAAGGCAAATTCACGGCCTGACAATTGGTCCCAACGAAGCTGGCAAAATATTTACAGAACATGAAAACCTGGCAATCATAAAAACGAGTGAATCCATGGAGACAAAAGTGTACGTGCGTCATCTCGTTTCTCTGAGACGAGTCAGTGAGAAGAGTGCTGGCCGCTGACTTGTTAGTTCGAGAATGCGTGTGCAGCCTGTTCCAATAGAGGATGATGCATGCAAGATTTCAAGGAAATCGGCTTATACTAATGTTATCAACGCAACTGCCTGTGTTTGGTGCAAACGCGGCAGGATGTGTTTGTTGTCGTCCACTCACAAGGCACTTGAAAATAAACTAGCATGTTTATGCAACCCTGCGTGTTCATCATCACATCTCACTCATTTAGAGAGCTCCTTTTCAAACTCGCGCTTCATTGGCACGCACCCCACATGGGTCAGTTGGATCGACAACATTAGCATCAGCCAAAAAAACCGAAACCGGTGATGCGCAGTGTTGCCGTGGGATGACCAAATAAAATCGCAATAACATCTTTGATCTCATTTGAAGTATAGACCATTATTTTGTTCTACCTTACATCGTGTCTTGTTCCCACTTTAAGAAACACACGGTGCCGAAATGTCTGTGAACGCAAGTGAAACATCAACGAACACCGATGCAGCCTCCACCGCATCGGCACTACTGCTAACGTGTCTGCAGTACTTCGTGGTCATAATGGCCTGCGTCGGATGTGTCACCAACGGGTTTATTCTGCTGCTCTGCTCTAAATTTAAGGTTGGTCAGATTGGCCTGTTGTGTTGTTTTTATAGTCTTTCCGCTCTATAACAGTCCAGAGAGGCGGCGTACAGAAAATGTTTCAACGCCTTGAAAACAACAGTCATCGTCGTGGATGATAAGCAACAGGTCGACAACGTGGCTCGAAACATGCGTGTTACTTGACAGCTGCTGTTGCGATGAAACTTGCTGTATACATATTTGCATCATAATGAAAGACTATACAATGCTTCAAAAAACTCAATTTTGCAGCAAATTCGGTCGCGAACTGAATTGACGTCGATGTGGTTGTTGGCCGGCGCCTATCTTTTGCGATCGGCAATGGTGATGATCATAAAGGGCTGTGACGGACTTGGATGGGTCTGTGTGATGGGTGTGCCTCTAACACATAGGGTCCATGTTAGGGGTTTACATGCGTACGTCGGAATAAGTTCAGGTCTTGTTTGGTTTGTCAGTTTTTCTCGGCCTGTGCGGCAGAGGAAAGCCAACGTGTGCAAGCAGCTCGTTGTCATGTGCATATTGTTTAGCAAGAAAATCAATACAATATCATGAAATATGGGAAGATGTCACACCTTAATTCCGTGTGATTTGCTAATGAATAAAATTGCGTCAGACCCGCTTTTCCTCGGATAAAGTGTCATCCCCCCTCCCCGGATGTCCGTCACAGCTTCCCCCACAGCTCGCAAACTATCTGCATGCACGTCGTTACGTCACCTTGTCGCGACTCGTCTGTCTGAGGTTTGATTTGTTTAGTTTATTTTTTTACTTTTTTTTAGTTTCAACAATTTGGTTCAAATCTTAAAAACTAAAAAATCCGACTACTTTTTTTTCAATTCCGCGCAGCATCCAACAGCCGGCCGTTATCGCAACGCGATTGGCCATTCGCCTGTTGGTCTACATGGCCGTTGAGCGCCTGATTGCTACCAAATGGCCCGTACCGTTTCTGGCCATGAAACATCGCCAACGCACACTGTGTGTCACCGCGATTATACTGGCGTGGGGCGTGGGTGACGTGGCTTTGAACATGGCGCAGTTACAACGGCCACAACAGCCCGGATGTACTCTTTTGTATGAGGTAAATGGAGAATAATATTGGACAGCCCTCATATTAAACTGGGTTTTTCGTTCTTTCTCGGCCCCTGAAAGAATATTCAGAGCATAGAGTTTTAATTTAATTACATATGTGATCAACGGTAGCTTGCTCAAACTGCCGATCGCTAGAACGACTCATCGTTGATGACGGGTCACTCTCAAGACCTGGGGTACCTCAATGCACTGACGAATCAGGAGTCCTTGGACCGTATCAACCTTGAAGGCAAGTCCATGCCAATGTTGGCCTTGGGCTGTTGGGCACAGGCTAATTTTCGTCGAGTTGTATCTTGTGATGCGGTTGGCGCACTAATTTCGATCAGCGTAAAAGTTGCTCCCTTAAGCCAAATGAACAACTTTTACGCTGGTCGAATTAGTGTGTCAACTCTCTCTCACAAAATACAGCTCAACCGAAATTTGCCTTTGATTTCCGTGTTCAACCTACGTATAAGTCCTCCCTTAATGAGCTGAAAAAACGGGCAGTCACAAATTGACTGCTACTGCCAGACAGTCAAGAGTATAAACCGACCTTCAGTTTTCGAACCCCATCGGCCATCTTTCACAGGACTGGGCGCTAGCTTATGCGGGCATAATAACGTGGACAACGATTTTGGCAATGATGACGGTCTATGTGGCGCTGTTGGTCGTTCATAAGCAAGGCGCACAAAAGGCGACAGCAAACAACAATGAAAACAACAATGCTTCGGTTAGTGATTGATTCTTATATTTTTTCTTCTTATATTTTTTATGGAACCACCAACAAGGCAGAATATATTTTTAGCAGGTGGACACCAAGAGACAGATGTTGTCATATGAGAAGAACCGACGACGCTCGCGCGAAGTGACCAAACTCGTGCTCGCTATTGTCGTGATGTGCGTGATTTTATACGGTTGGTTGGCGGTTTGAACGGGATTGCGGGATAATGGGATATGGGATTATACCATAACACGCAGTGATGTTACAGCCCAGCATTAAGATCTGCTGCTGGGGCGTTTTGGAGGCAAGTTTGCCAGAGGCGGTCGTACTGACGAGCCCTGGCGCCTCGGTCTGTCTGCGAAAGCAGGAGGAAACACAGACCAACGTTATTACACTCAGTAAAGATAGAAAAGCCCCCTACATTATATGCGTGACGTCAAATGCTATGAAAAATAATGTTTCACTGCGCTCATTCAGAGGTGCTTTTGGTCCGGCTGCGTTGACAACCACCGTTGACGATTTGCGTTGACGACACATAAACAAATGGCCCAATTCATGTGCCTCTTAACTGATGAAATGACTCGTAAGTTAAATTTCTGCGTTCAGGTGTACCGTGGATACTCCTGCCGATTGTTCCCGATCGGTACGCGATGGTCGCGAAACAGCTGGTCGGGCTCGGCATCACACTAAACGCGTCACTCAACATTTTCATCTTCATCTGGAAAGTGCCAGATTTCAAGATTGTCTCCAGAAAGGTGTGTTCTCCAGTTGTTGAAGCACACTTTTGATTTAAATTCTTATTTCTTATCGCTTCAACTCGGTTTACAGGCGCTGGGCTTGAGCGTTCCGCTGAACAACACAGTGCACGTCAGCTGGCACAGGGCCACCGAAACTGTGAATGTGCCGCCAACGGCGGTCAATCAAATTGAACAGGATAGTGTTGCGAGCATGTGATTCATTATCATCGTTCGGTCTATAAGTGTTCGCTCTTTATACTCTAAAATATGATCGACTTTCTTGTTTCCTGACGAGGAACAGCGAGTGAAGGGCAACCATATTTACAGTACATACACAGTTTTCAACCGACAGGACAGGGGCCGGGGCCGATGCGAAACATTTTTCTGACCAGGCCACATTACAGCTGCAGGGTTGTGAATAATTCAACGTTGTTTTCGCATGTGCAGCTGTGCGTGTGCGAAAATTATTTTTGCTCCTAAATTGTGCTTTTTATGAAATCGACGTGCTTTATCCATTTTAATTTGATTTAATTTTAAATTTGATTGGATTCAACCTTTTTCGACACATTTTATCATC
>JASAMV010003058.1:0-15168 GCA_030248065.1 Rhynchonema sp. JSB1_4
CCAATTTTGCTGCTCTTAAACCGGGCAACCGGATATCGCATGCTCTCAGAATCCGGCCTTTCGCAATAAAATGTGACTATATACGATGATTGATCACAAAAACATCGTTCAAACAAAATGAAATGCGTTTAAATTGTGAGAATTAATTTTTAAAAATTTGCTTTCGAGAACAAACTCGAGCTTGTGCCGACTTACGCTCCCCCTTTTGATCAGGCAACGGCAGAACATTTAGTAAGGACTCCAGCCAGCTCGTCAACCAACAGCCACGTGTGAAATGTTTCACAAAGGTTTCATCTGTCAGCGAGCTGGTTCTTGTCTCAGTCTCACTGCCTTTCATGATCAAAAGGGTGAGCGTAAGTCGGCACAAGCTCGCGTTTGTTCCTGAAAGCAACTTTTCAAAGATAAATTCTGACAGTTTTAACGTGGTTTATCTCGTTTAATTGTTGTTTTTGTGACCGTTGGATATAAACAGTCTAGCTGCGTAGTAAAAAAGCAAGCATGAGATATACGGTTTCCCGCTTTAAGTACTGAAAAAGCGAAAAAAGTGGTGACATAGTACATAAGGACTGTCACCACTTTTGCTGCTCTTAAGTACTAAAAAAGCTAGAAAAGTGGTGACATAGTACTTAAGGGAAGGGAAGCACGGTGACAGGCTGAATTTCCACGACTTTCAACTGAATGATGCTTCGCCGGTATAATGAAAGAAATGAACAAAATTATATGACCTTTTCCGTTTATATAGGCAAACCAGCTGTACTTTGCAGTGTTAGACATACCGTATCACCCTGAATTCTTACACACCTAAAATGTTTCGGGTTACTGTAGCCACGTCGCGCGTGGTTTGCTTGTGAAAGCACCAAGTGGCTACAGTAACCTGAAACGTTTTAGGTGTGTAAGAATTCAGGGTGGTGCGGTATGGTCTAAGACTGCAGAGTACGGCTGGTTTGGCTACATATATTCATACTATGTATGTGGCGTCTTGCAATTGTACTGGGTTTCCTGTTTCCACTGGCTTTTCAGCGGCGAATCCTCATTGATGACCCTGACCGTATTCTGCGTGTGGCACTTATGATCAACGGACACCGATTGAAAATTGGACGCCTTGGAATTGCGTATATCCCTCTATTGCTTTTTTACTCATGGAATAGCACCTGCCTCTGTGGTTTTCGGGTTCTTCGAAGATGAGGATGAACGCAGTGTGGGTAACCACTGAAATCAACAGCGAAAGAAATAAGCCCGACAAGCTCGATCTGGAAGTGAGATCGGGTGCTGTCAATTAGGGGTAATTTGGCACAAGGCAGATTGTAAATCTTTGTTGCTGGCTGTTTTATGGCCGTGCTTTATTTTATACGGTCAGGTCATGCCACTTGTGCTTTCAAAGTGTATGTGTATCAATACTCGCTTGACGAAGCAAGCTTGAAGCTTGTGAAACGTTGCTTACAAGTATAATTTCTGATATTATGGAAACGCGTCGCACAACCAGTGGACCCTACCGCTACACTTTGTCAGGTGGACCCTAATGCTATGGACCCTAGTAAGGTGTGGACCCTAATGCTATGGACCCTAACGATGGCTGGACCCTGATGCTATGGACCCTAACGCTACTGGATTCAAGTGTAGCATGGGACCCTAATGCACGCTGGACCCTAATGAGCACTGGACCGCAATGGTACGCAACCGGTTGTGTATCATTAGGGTCCAGCGCTCACTTGGGTCCACTTTTTCGCTGGGCCTAGGCGTAGGCTTAGGCTTTCACTTCGGGTTAGGCTTGGGCTTAGGCCTACACTGTGTATTTTAATAGGGGAGTTTGCAGCCTAAGCCTAAGCCTAAGCTTGAAACAAAGCTAATGAGCGCTGGACCCTAGTGAGCACTGGACCCTAATGATACACAACCGGCGTATCATTACGGTCCAGTGCTCATTAGGGTCCAGCGCGCATTAGGGTCCCATGCTACACTTGGGTCCAGTAGCGTTAGGGTCCATAGCATTAGGGTCCACCCGTCGTTAGGGTCCATAGCATTAGGGTCCACCCCTCAGTAGGGTCCATAGCATTAGGGTCCACCTGACAAAGTGTAGCAGTAGGGTCCACTGACCATTAGGGTCCATAGCATTAGGGTCCACCTGACAAAAGTGTAGCAGTAGGGTCCACTGACCACTGGGGTCCATACGATTATGGTCCATCACGTTGAAAGTGCGTCCGGCGTGGGATCGCAATAATTTATGTGATATATACCAACCATACCAATGGATAACAAATCGATCATGCCAGTCGCTATGCAACATCGCCATTCTCGGAACTTTCTTTTTGTGCTCTAGTAAATTTCTAATTTCGTTGCCTCATGCATTCTTACAGACGCAGGGAAACTCCCGTTCGAAGTCGAAACAGGCAACAAGCTCAACACACAGTGAAAAAGCCACGCAGCTGACACACACAGCTTGTGTGACTGAAACATTCGAAACGCACACGAGCCAGCTGCGTGGGTTGTTGACTGTGTGTTGAGCTTGTTGCCTGCTTCGACTTCGAACGGGAGTTTCCTGCGTCTGTAAAAATGCATGAGGCAACGAAATTGGAAACTTACTATACATATGTATTTTGTATTGTCGCACATTTTGTGAATTTCCGTCATATAATCGCAGTGCGCGTTTCATGGTGTGTTCCATGTAACTCGCTTCTGCCAATATAAGCTTATAGCATCCGCAAGACATTTTCAGTGCGGCCGATTTAAAGAAAGCGTCACCCTGACCCAACAGCACTGCCGCGCTTCTTTAATCACCGATCACAATGCCATTGTGAACTGTGGACCCTAATGCCATGGACCTAAGTGGTCACTAATGCTATGGGTGTAAGTGGCCAGTGGACCCTACTGCTACACTTTGTCAGGTGGACCCTAATGCTATGGACCCTAATGGTCAGTGGACCCTACCGCTACACTTTTGTCAGGTGGACCCTAATGCTATGGACCCTACTGAGGTGTGGACCCTAATGCTATGGACCCTAACGATGGGTAGACCCTAATGCTATGGACCCTAACGCTACTGGACCCAAGTGTAGCATGGGACCCTAATGCGCGCTGGACCCTAATGAGCACTGGACCGCAATGATACGCAACCGGAACGTGTGGGAGGGGGGCAGAGATCAGGATCGGGCGGGTAACCTCAACTTCAACTTCAACTTTTTATTTTGATGCTCTCGCAAAAGCCTAAACACAGACTAGCCTCGGCCCGACCCGGCCCGATAACCCGCGATTTGAAAGTCAAAATCTTAGCCCGGCCCGAGCCCAAAGTCCGCCCGGTTCGCAGTGTAATACTTGGCCAGGGTGTTGACGATAGATAGATGACCCAAGTCCAAAATCTGGGGGGGGGTCGACCCAAACTTATTGACGATAGATAGATGGTAGGGCAGTTTTGGAGGTACTCTGGACTCTGGAGGGGGGATCAGTGTTGGAGGTGGGGGGGGGGGGGGGGGGGGGGGGGTAGCCCCCCAGTACAGTAGGTATCCCCCTCGCCTGGTACAGTAGGTACCGTATTCCCTAAAATAGAGCCCCCCCAAAAATAGAGCCCCCCCCCCAAAAATACAGCCCCCCCTAAAAGGGGTCAGTGAAAAAATAGAGCCCCCCAAAAATACAGCCCCCCCCCAACTTGGAATTCCCCGCTTGGGGGTCGTAAAGTCAAGTTCTTGCATAAGACACCTTGTGTACAACGTTTGTGGTTGAGTATATGATGACGTAAAGCCTTTTATGGAAGATCTGCACCTAAAACACTCAATAATGACCAGTAACACCCTGACAGAACTCCATTTTAGGGGTATTTTTTGGAACATTTTTTGAGATTTTGGGCAGCGAAAAAATACAGCCCCCCCCCAAAATCGCCGGACCGTGAACGATCTTGTGCTTGTGTACAGGGTCATTCACGGTCACATACCTGGGGTAACCAAGGAATCCTTCTTTCCATCTCGTGACACCGGCCGCCCAACCCGAGGTCACTCCCACAACCCACAGTTTGTGTCGAGTCCATGGCGCGGGTGCAGACTTGTCCGGGTACTGGGCCTATCGTGTCGTGGACCTCTGGAACAGGCTCCCAGAGGACGTCGTCTCTGCTGCCTCAATTGCGGCCTTTAAAACTAAACTAAACTCACGTGGTCGAGACGTAGTTTCTTGCCACATTTCATCAAAATTCTCAGCTGTCGTTGACTGATCCCCTCAGTCACTGGGTTGCTGCTTTCAGGTCATCATCAATTTTGTTGACATCTGTTATCATCTCGTGTTCGCCATCAATCGCTGATTTATCGCCTGCCGTTGCTGTGTTGTTTGTTGTTTTTGAATCTCTCCGGTACGTTTTGTCGTTTGATCATTCATGATCATAATTTTGTGTGCTATTTACTGATATGTCTCTTTTTTAGGTGTTTGCCGGATCTCCTGAAGGTCTTTGCGTGAGCTTACAGATAAAATTTGAAAATTTGAAATTTAGAGCCCCCCCCCCAAAAATACAGCCCCCCCCTAAAAGGGGTCAGTGAAAAAATACAGCCCCCCCCCTTGTATTTTAGGTTTTACGGTATCCCCCCCCCCCGATGTTTGGCATGGTACAGTAGGTATCCCCCCCGATTTTCACCCCGGTACAGTAGGTATCCCCCCGATTTTGCCGAAAGTGCCAATTTTTGACCAAAATGGCCAAAATTAGTGTAAAATCAGTGGTTTTTGCCTCAAATTACCCAAAATTCGCGCGCTACGCGCGCAAATACCACGTTTTCACACGATTCCACACATAATAAACACATTAAAAATTTTCACCCCAAAACCTAACCCCCCCCCCCCAACCCCCCCCCCCAAACCCCCCCCCCTAGGTACATAACCCCCCCCAGGCCATCGGCTCTGGTTCTGGTACAGTAGGTATCCCCCCTCTCTGAGCGCGGTAGAGTAGGTACCTATCCCCCCTCCAGAGTACCTCCAACACTGGGGGGATACCTACTGTACCGCGCTCGGAGAGGGGGATACCTACAGTACCAGAGCCGATGGCCTGGGGGGGTTATGTACCTTTTGGGGCAAAATCGGGGGGATACCTACTGTACCATGCCAAACATCGGGGGGATACCTACTGTACCAGGCGAGGGGGATACCTACTGTACTGGGGGGCCACCCCCCCAAACCCCCCACCTCCAACACTGTGATGGGGTCTGGGGTGGGGGAGGGGTCGCCAAAAATCAAGGTATAGTATAGTGTACTAAGTGGTAATAATGTGTAAATATTAATGAAAATGCACTTAGTTGTACTAAATCCGCGCTGCGCTATTTTTTGCCTATCTGAGGCAAAAAATACCGATTTTGAGCCATCTGGATTCAAAAATGTCAATTTTGGGTTCGAAATGTGTTGACGATAGATAGATTGTTCCCAGAATTTGTTGACGATAGATAGATTTGCCCATAAGTGTTGACGATAGATCGATGACATCAAAAAGTGCTGACGATAGATAGATGAATTTGGGGGGCCCACCCCCCCCCCCCAAGTACCAGTTTAGTTCCTGGTCCGGTGCGGCGGTTAGTGTACCTACCCCTTTTTTCCGTGCGGCGGTTAGTGTACCTCCCTAGGCCTGGGCACAATACCACTTTTGACACCCAATACCAATACCGGCCCTAATACCCAATACCAATACCAAATTGGTGACCCAATACCAATACCTGGTGAGACCCAATACCAATACCCAATACCACATCAATACTACTGAAGTGCCTGATATTGGGTTTGGTATTGGGTTGGTATTGGTATTGAGTATTGGGTCGGTATTGGTATTGGGTATTGGGTATTGGTCTTAGTATTGGTTTGGTATTGGGTTTTTGGTCTGGTATTGGGTTGGTATTGGGTTTGGTATTGGTCTGGTATTGGGTTTTGAGTCAGGTATTGGGTTTGGTATTGGTTTGGTATTGGGTTTTCCTGGATTAGTATTGGGTATTGGTTTTGACCCAATACCTGGGCAAACCCAATACCAATACCCAATACCAATACCAGGCCAGCTTCAATACCAATACCCAATACCAGAATTAGACCCAATACCAATACCAAACACTGGTATTGGTATTGGTATTGGGTATTGTGCCCACCCATATACCTCCCTGGGGTGGAAGGGGGGGAAGACCCAAATTCAGGAAAAAGTCACTTTTTGAGGTAGAAAATTTGACTGATTTGTGCCCCTTTTTAGAAAAAATTCTCCGTAAAAGGGTATTTTGGCGACTTTTGACATCATTGACCTAAAAATCACCCATTTTAGGCCCAAAAATGCCCATTTTAGGCCTAAAAATGCCGATTTTAGGCAAAAATTGAGGCGGTTAGTGTACCTGGCGCGGCGGTTTGTGTACTAGTGTACCTTGGTCGCGGCGGTTAGTGTACCTTAGGGGGGACCCCCCTCCCCCCCAGGAACTACACTGCCAATGCCAAGTACTGCGGTTCGGCACTGCCGGATTTCATGGTCAAAGGAAAAAATGGTCCAAAAAGCCATCATTTGCCAACCCAAATTTTAAAGTTTTCAAGTTCTATTTTCGGGGTTCGGGGTTCCCTATTTTGTTAGCTTGCGCAATGACCTGCAGAAGATCCGGATACACCCAGGCAAAGGTCGCAATCGGGCCGGGTTTGGCCGGCCCGGCCCGCCGAACCCCCAAATCTCCGGCCCGGCCCGGCCCGAATTTTTGGCTCAGATTTTTTAACCCAATTTTTGCGATTTTTTGAACCTTTTTTTGGTTGAAAACAACGGTGTTGCAGGGGGTGGGGGTCCCCCCAAGGCACAGTAGGTATTTCGACCTAAACAATTTTGTTCCCTCCTAGCCCGGCCGGTACAGTAGGCAGGTTGCCGTCCCACATTTTTGGTGGTGCAGTAGGTTGCCGCCCCGCCTGGGTAGCTACACCACTGGTTGAAAATACATTGTTTTCCATGAAAAGGTCGTCAGATAGACAATACTGATCACTTACTTGCCGAATCCGTCAGAAATTTTAGTATTTTTGACAAAAAAAATCCCAACTTTTTCAGTAAAATAAGTCACTTCAGAAGCTTCGGGCAGGGGTGCCCGGCCCGGCCTGGCCCGAGCCAAAAGCCCAAAATCGCGGCCCGGCTCTGCGACCTCTGCACCCGGGACATGACAGACAATTACCGCAAAAACCTAAATACAAGTTGGCTTTGCTAATTCACTGACCCCTTTTTGGGGGAGGCTCAGGGTGGTACTTAGGGGGGTGGGGCTGGGGGTCCCCCAAATTCATGTATCTATCCATCGTCAACACTTTTTGATTTCATCTGTCTATCGTCAACACTTATGGGCTAATCTATCTATCGTCAACAAATTTTGGGAACAATCTATCTATCGTCACCACATTTCGAATCCAAAATTGACATTTTTGACTCAAAATGGCTCAAAATCAGTATTTTTCACCCCAAATAGGCAAACGCGCGCCACGCGCGGATTTAGTACATCTGAGTGCATTTTCATTAATATTTACACATTATTATCTGCTTAGTACACTGTACTTTACCTTGATTTTTTGGCGACCCCCTCCCACCATCTATCTGTCGTCAACAAGTTTGGGTTGACCCCCCCCCCAGATTTCGGACTTGGGTCATCTATCTATCGTCAACACATTTCGGGTCCCAATCTATCTATCGTCAACACCCTGACCAAGTACTACACTGGGGAGGCTGTATTACGGGGGCTGTATTTTGGTTTTTACGATAAGTAACCTTTGACAACGACAACAAACAGCGCAACAAACGGATTTTTTCACACAGGGTTGTATCCGGTATCCTCACTTTCCGACATCCAGAGGGGACCTCGTCTGGCCAGGTCGGGCCGAGGTACCAACCCGGCCCGATTCTCAACTCTGATAAGCAAGTAGAACAAGCCCGTCAAAACTGATGGGCGCATCGTTTTGCGCTTCAGAGGGTTCGTCGTTGTCCCAAAAACGATAACAACAAACAACCACACCAAATACGTCATTACAGTAATACCTAATGATGCTGACGAGTGGCCGAATACGCGTTTGTTTGTCGTCGACATCTCGTCCGACCACCAGCGTTGGATCAGTCAACATCGTTGCTGCAAGACCGAGACAGTCCCATTATCACTATGCCTCGATCACGGCAAGAAATAGGAACAATGGAATGTTGGAAAATAAAGGCCAGTTTGGATTGGACTCAGAGTCCCTTTTTTATCAGATGATCACAGGCACAAATCACACACTGATTTCACGATGCAGCTTTCATTTCAGCGCTTGTCGGAGTGTGTTTGCGTCATACCTGTCTGTTTCACTCTTCGCCTCAATTTTCGCAGAAAGATTATTACAAGATTCTTGGTGTCGATCGGAAGGCCAGCCAAAGTGAGGTCAAAAAGGCTTATTATCAGGTTGGCTGGTTTCGGGATTAGGTTTCAACATTGTTGGTTGTTCTGACCAATTCAAAGTCTGATCTTCAGCTCGCCAAGAAGTACCATCCAGATATGAACAAGGACGATTCAAATGCGGCGAAAAAATTTCAAGAGGTGTCCGAAGCATACGAGGTTATGACCCAATTGGCAGGATTTTACTCCTTTGCAGATGTAATGTACTTGTACATGTACATAACATACTTCACATATAACTGTATTTTATTCTCTGAACACAATATCTCGTTGACCAAAGTAACTATTTTTGTTTCAGGTGCTTGGCGATAGCACGAAACGAGCCGAATACGACCAATTTGGTCAGACGGGCGCGTCGGGCTTCGGCACCGGCGGTTTCCCTGGCCAGGGCACTGGACGGCAATGGTCATATCATTCAACTGTTGACGCTGAAGTTCGTGCCGTATTTTCATAAATATTTCTGTTTATCCATGATAGATGACTCAGTGGCATTGTTCAATTCAGGATCTATTCGGCCGCGTGCTGTACGAAATGTTTGGCCGACGTGCGGGTGGCGCTGGAAATTCGCAGTTCGCTGGCGGTTTTCAAGACCCATTCCAACAGTTCACCAAGGGTTTTGACGATTACGCAACGTCACAGCATGGACACAGCGCCACGCAACAGGTATTGATAAGTTTATGTTTTTTGTTACGGAAGTAGCGAGAGCACAAGGAATGGTTGTTTTGTTTCTTTGGGTGCTCGTGATCACCAACTCAATGATATAGAAGCTGATAAACAGACGAAGGTTAAGTGCAAGAAGCACAATGACAAGATCGGGTGTGGAATTTACGTACATGTAAAAGCAAAACTGGTTGTGAAAGTTACGGGAATGAAAAAATACAAAACCAGGACAGGAGAAACTGAGATGGTGGACGAAATCACGGACAGGCAGACACAAAATCGATCATGAGAAAGCACAGATGTGTAACGCGTCGAAGTAAAGAAGCAATCAACTTTTCAACAAAATCTTCAGATATCACTCGATCTAACGTTCCAAGAAGCTGCCAGGGGCGCCGACAAGCGAGTGTCCATCAACGTGGTCGATACTTGTGAACGATGTGACGGCACAAAGGCCGAACCCGGCTATAAAATGGTCAAATGTCCGTATTGCAATGGAACCGGCATGGTAAGAGATATATAGCAGCTGCTCATACCTAGTTGTTTTTAGCTTTTAATTTTTTTTCGTTCAACAGAAATTGTAATTCTGCAACATTTCAGCGCCAATTTACGCAACACAATTTTCTGCTTCGTCAGACCTGTGATCGATGCGGTGGCACAGGACAGTTCAATAAGAATCCATGTGTTGAATGCGAAGGTGTGGGATTTGGCATAAGTTCAAGGATGTTCTGAAATAAAGGAGAAAGTTGCAAAGCAAACCAATTATTGTTGCAGGCCATGGTGCTACGGTACAACGCAAAACGATCAATGTGCCTGTGCCTGCCGGTGTAGAGAATGGCCAGACTGTAAGAGTGCCTGTTGGTCAACGCGAACTCTTCGTAACATTCAAGGCTTGTTATTGATTTTTTTGCATTATTGTTTTTAGTTCTCAAAGTTTTTTAATTTTAGGTTGCGGCCAGTCAAATTTTCCGTCGCGATGGCTCCGACGTGCACAGCGATGCCACCGTCAGCCTCTCACAGGCACTACTTGGTGGCACGATCAGGATACCCGGCATTCACGAGGATGTTTATGTGCAAGTGTGTGCTGGCACTTTGCTGTGCTCAGCTGCGTGCTGCACCATGTTCTCTTGTTTTGTATTCACAGATCCCTCCCGGCACTTCGTCACACGCTCGCCTTCGATTATCAGGCAAAGGAATCAAGAAACTGAACAGCTATGGTTATGGTGATCACTACGTGCACGTGCACATTGCCATTCCCAAGTTTGTTCAGGCTTTGTTTCTTATTTGATTTCTTACCGTTGCTTCTCAAAATCGACGTATCGAGCAAATATCCAGAAAACTCGGTTCCCGCCAACGTGCCTTGATTCAGTCGTACGCCGAATTGGAATCAGACACGCCTGGTACGGTGCATGGAATGACACAAACAACCGATGGTTAGATGGGATTGTTGTTGTGAGAGGCACGCTGATGTTTCATTGCCTGGTGTTGCTTGCTTGGTGCGCAGCGTTGTTTGTTACATTCCGATGTTTCAGCTCCGTCTGAGTCGGATGATAACGACAACACTGCTAAACCAAGCAACACACAATCGGGTGAAACAACAACCAAGCCAAAAGGGTTGCTCAATCGTTTGAAAGGACTGGTGTTCGGAACGTAGGCGGGTGTGTTTTATGGAAAAGTTGTTTTTCTTTTTTTAATTCATTGTTTTCAGGTGACAAAGTGACCACCAACGACGAAGATGGCTTGCTGGCGAGAATACGAAAGGCAATATTTCCTAATGATGATCCCAATGAAAAGAAAGAAAATACTGGGTAGAATTTTACGAAATCAGTGACTTGTGAATTCGATATTTTCATTGTTACGTTGTTGCCAGATTTCCGCTGTCGAACCCATTTTCTAGTTTGTGTTACCCTTTCGCAACCATTGCTCACTTGAATAATAGCGTTAGTGTTGTGGCCTGTGCCATCTAGTCGCAGTAATTATACAAAAGTTACCCCCATAATGTTATCATTCATGCAGCGACCTGTGAATAAAAAACGAACCATGATATTCATTTACATCGCATTACACAATTCGATCAACAAATGATGGTCCTGTACATTATTCAATTACTGACAATACATAAAAGTGCCTTTCATCACAAAAGCAAAATAAAACAACGGCAACATTTTAGCACAGTGTGACTAGAACACAAGATACAAATTGAAGTTACATGGTTATACGAAGAATTTAGTACATAAAATAAAAAAACCCGCTGGATTATCACTGAATTTTTGTGGATTCCGAATGTTTTGAAAATCAACCCACCTGATAGTTGTCAATATAACCTTGATTAAACTATTTGTGATGACATACCAGAGTCTTCCACTTAAGACCTCGGGGGCTCTAACCGGAAATTGGTGGACGATGAGCCCTCCGGCAAAAATGAAAAAAACAGCCCCGGGGTTTTAAGTGGAAACATTTCCACTTAAGAGCCCCAGAGGGCTTCAAGCGGAAATTTGGGTGCTTTCATCCTGGGTGTTGGGGACTTTTTAGACGAGCTTCTTGACACTCTTGGACCATATTTGAACGCAATTATGACCATCCTTATCTAAATATGGCAAAACACCATAATAAAACAACGGAAAACTACAAGATTTTAGTCACCAATACACTAAATTGAACGATTTGGGAAAGTTTACTACTGGTTGAAAAGTTGATGTTTTGGATTGGCCCAGAAAAACATAAATCCAATTAGAGCCGACGGATGCTTTAAGCGAAAAATTTTCAAGTTAGAGCCCCAAGGACTCTAGCTGTAAGTGGAAAACTCCGGTAAGATTCCTTTCTATACGCAAGCATAACAGAACTCAACCACAACCATGTCACTATAATTACTGCTAAACCACCAATAAAAAATAGGATTTGAGCGCCACACCAAAAACGTTCGCTGTAGTAATATTTTACACGTGCACGTTATTAAAACATCACATTGTGAAATTGAACTTATAGATTCGGCTTCTCTCTCCTTCTGATCTTCACGTCTGTCCTGCCACCAGAGGAAGACAATAATGAGCAACACGATGCCGCACAACGCGCACAAGGTGGCAAAGCTGAGCAGCAATAGACGTGACGGGGTCACGTACAGACGCATGATCCAATGACCTGCATTTGTTTAAATGGTAAAGCGACAACTTGGCTACTGAGATGCGATTACCTACGTAAACGCCGCATCCGCGACACAGCGTACCAATTTTTAGATCGTATTTTTGGTATTTGATCAGCAGTAGTAGTTTCAGTGGGCCAGAAAGTTTGCACTTCCCAATGCTTGAATCGCGTTAGCTTGCGATTATTGCACCTTGCCCAACAATTTCATCACGGTGCAAGTTTTTCCTCGCGTGTTCAGGGAACAAGGTTGCACTAGCTAAAACTGGTGCCAGAAGCAAGACTATCACAAAACTGCAGCCCAAATAAGACCCGAAGAAACTTCATCCCTGTGCTAAGATGCAACGTTCCCGTTAAGACCCTATGTATTAGTCAATCTAGCAACGCACCACTGTAGTCCTTTGGTGGCACAATGTACATGCGTGAGTTGGGCACCACTTGTTCTCTGTAGGCTGTCTTCAATTGATCAACGGGCGAAGGCACACCGACATCCAGTCGCTCGACGAAATTTGGATTGCGACCCATGCCGAACAGAATGAAGGGCAATTGAAGGGCTGCAGACGGACACGAAGAATGAATTAATGACAGTTTGATTACGGTCGTTGTACGGAGTGTCGCTACAACAGGGTACTCAATAATGCACTGCAGAACGCAGAAAGCTGAGACAAAAACCAGCCAACCACTATAGCCCGATTGGCTGCCTTGCGTTGATAGACCATACATGGTGCCCGAGTCGGTCTCGACCGAATAGCGCACGGTGGCGCCCGGATACGCAATGACACTGCCCTGACCTGAACGTTGAAATAGGTTTCGCGGTCACGTTGTGAAGAGAATACGCAAATGAAAAACCAATCACCAACCATTTGGTCGACCTTTGCATTCATAATCGCATGTGGACGTGTAGATTCTTCAACTTTCAGAAACGTCGCATCCGTAAACACGTCACGAAGGGTTAGTTCGTGAAGATAGTTTCTGTCGCTATGAACAATCAAGGTTTTGTCGGGTCGATTTTATAAACGACCTTATAATCGATTCTGAACGTGTCCGATACCTGAATATCTTTGGTCTTGAGGAAAGTAAACGTCGAACTGGACTAATGGGTCGATTGCGACACAAAATCGAGGCTGCCGTCTTCACACAAATCGAAGTACGTCACCAACTCGGGCCCCGTGCCCGCAAACGGATAAAAAGTCGGACGACTGGACGTTGAACTGACGATTCCAGCCGTCCTACAGCAGATTTTAGTTCTGGTTTTCATTCAATCCTGGGGTTACACATGGGAATAAGACCATATCCATTCTGACCTTACAACCTCCCGAAGAGCAGTCTTGCGGGGAGTTGATCGCAACGAACGGGTTTCTCGATCCGAAATTATTTTCGAGCAACATCAACAGATCCGGGTATCCGTCTGAGTTTCCGTCACCGACTCGCAGTTGGAACGTACCGAACTGGTCCATCACGATTTTGTACGTCAGTGAACCATCACCACCAACCAGACTCTGTTGGCGTTGCGTCCATTCTGAAGAAACAAAAAGTAATAACAGTCACGTCAGTCGTCCGACGATAATGTTATGTTATGAGAGTAGTCCTTATATATCCAGATTGGGTCGGTCAACACTTTCGGGGCTGATAAAGTTCCAACAATAATTATCACACGAAGCATGTTTAGACGAGAGTTGGCGAGAATGGTTGAACTATTTCAAAGATCAAAAAACAGCAAAGTTGACCACACCAGCGCCTACTTCCAGTGTCCTTTCCAGCAGCATTCCTACGCCGAACGAACAGCATCAAATCGCTGTCTTTCTTCAACGGCATCAAAATATCGGCCACACCATCGGCGTTGAAGTCACCAACCTGTGAAAAAAGAATATCGCATCTCAATTTGTTTCCAAGAATTCCGATTGCAGCACTAGTTGTTTTCCAAAAATTCTTGATTACAGCAACAATTTTGCTCGTTGAAATTTACCGAAATCAATCCCCAGACATCCTTGCCGATTATGTCACTGCTTGGCATCAACTCTCTGTCCGCCCTGTCCTTTGCATCAGTTATCGGATCACTGATTGTTGTGATCAACTTCCAATCGGTTTGTGTGGATTGCTGCCAGATCTAGAATTCACTATCAGTATTGTTGTTGCATTTGCACGCGTACATTGTATTGTGAGGCTACCTACCCTCTTTATACTGACGGACGAGACCAATAAAGAATATTTTCTCAATAAGTTGGTGGTTCTCAAAAAACAGTGTCATTTGAAAAAAGATTCAAAATAGACATCCGGGAAAGGGCACTCCTAGTCGAACATGGAGAAAATTGGGTGACATAATCACACAGGCATCAAGATCTTTACAGATGGTGCCAAGCATATAAAAAACGGATACACCGGCTCCGGCGTTATTCTCCAGGATAAAGAACTCAGCTATGGACTAGGCAACCTCACAACGGTTTATCAAGCCGAGGTATACGCCATTCCTAAAAGCCGCTCATCTACTATGTAACAAAAATATGAAAAAGAAACAAATCACCCTCCAGATTGTAGATCCGCTCTCCTATCTTTGGAATCGTGCAAAACATCATCGAAACTGGTGAATGAATGCCGCGCCGCTTAAATGTGGTTGGTTCTAAGAATAATTTGATGTTAAAATGGGTGCCCGGTCACGCAGGTATCAAAGGAAACATCAAGGCTGCCAAAACTAGGTAAATCACGGGTAACATCTTGGCTTCTAGAAGGACTACAAGATAAATGGCTGTCTGAACAAGGCTGCAGACAGAGCAAGCTATTCATTATGTTCGTGGATCTGGTTAAAACAAAAAGCTCCTGTCCCTGAAAAGACAGGAGCTAAGGGCCATAATAGGTGTGTTCACTGGTCACTGTGCTGTAAAAAAGCACATGCACACAATCGGTCTGACCGACAATTCCTCATCTGTGACGGATGCGGGCTGGAAGTTGAGTCAGCAGAGCATTTTCTTGCAGTTGCCCCAAATACCGATATCAGCGTATCCGACACGCT
>JASAMV010003059.1:0-13803 GCA_030248065.1 Rhynchonema sp. JSB1_4
AATGGGGGTAAAACTATATGTATTCTAAATCTTTTGAACTTTACATTCAGTATGCTGCCGCGCAACCCACGATTAATGTGTGAGCTGAACATCACACACGTACTAAATGCTGCGGAGGGGTCACTTTGGCTCGAAGCATCCAACGCCAAGGAGACCTACGGAACGTTGGCCATCGCATACAAGGGGATACACGCGACCGATTTGGCCGGCTACAATTTGAGACAACATTTTGATGAAGCCATAGAATTCATTGATCTGGCGCTCAGTCAGAGCAAAGGTGAGTTGTGTACAGTCTATCTTCTTTATGGTCAACTGTCTTCGACTCGGATCATGTCGTGGGACTATCACCACCGTTAGCAGTTAGCACCAGTCGCACCTGGGCACGCCACCAAGTTGACAGACGGATGCCTCGCAGTTACCATAGGCTCTACCCATTCATGGACCCTTCCCGGCGGAGGAAGGCTGTGGTAACCTGAGGGTGACATCTCGCACACCCATCGATGGGTGCAGAACCAAGAAACAAACAGACCAAACACTGCCTGCCTGCCCGGACACGCGAGCCCTGAACTAAACGAAAACACACTTGTGTGACCATAGACAAGATAGACTGTTGTTATATTTTCAGAAAATATTTGAAATTTCGGAAGGTCATCGTTCAATATTAAAAAGGTCTGAGTGTTGTTGTGACGTTGATGTTTCAGGCAACATACTGGTGCACTGTCTGCAGGGTTTCTCACGATCACCCGCCCTGGTCGCTGCATATCTTATGAAACGACATGGTGAGTTGCATTTGTTTTTTCACACGCCCCCTGCCAAATCGAGACGAGATCTGACTTGCTTCGGTCACGTGACTATCAGCCAATGCAAATTTTACTTGATTTTTCATCCACATTTTCTCAATGATGTTTTCTATCGACAGGCATGAGTGCGGCCAAGGCGTTGACGACCATACGTGAGCATCGAATCATTCATCCGAACTACGGTTTCATCCAGCAACTGGCCGACTACGACGTTGAACTGCATGAAGAGCGAATGAAACATCAGCTAGCCGACCAGTGCTCACGACGCGAGACGAACTCAAAGTCGACCATACGCGACCGCTGGCGCCTGTTTCGTAAAGGCGGACGAAGTGGGATGGTCACGGGAAACAACAACAATAGTTCGTGTCCCAGCATGAAGACCGTGAACAAAGAAAACACGCCGATTTCAAATGTGCTGGAAACCAACAATAAAGCGGTGTCGGTTTCGGACGTCAGAGCGAGGATATAAATCAGAGTTGTGTCGGAAATGAGAGCATACTTACCAGGGGTGACAGAACTTCATCGACCATACTGATCTTTGTTGCATACTGCCCAACAGTGAAACATCAGGCAACCAACCGGCATGATTTAGTTTTTCGTCATTTTACTGTGACGTGACTATATCAATGTTCGACACGATAATTGTTGAAAAACACCATTATATTTCACAGAATTAAATTATTTTCGTCTTAGGATTGTATTTTCCCACGGTTTCATGAAACACCTAACTTTCTCGGAGGCCTGTGCGATGTTCCCAACGCGTCCAGTCTTGTATGAAGCTCTCTCAATATTTTCTTGTAATCACCGAAAATTGATTTTTACGTCGTTGTCCACTTGTCATGCCCTGGTAGCGTGTCTCGAGATTTCGATTGTGTACGCCGGAATTTTCGTTGTGCTGCGTTCTTTCAACCTTTGAACTGTGTTTGTTATGAACTTCTCCAAATGAAATTCTTCGAACTTTATCAATGTTATATGCTGCTTGTTTTGGTCAATAATCTTGGATGGAGAAATTTTCGTTTGCAGCACATGTCGTGGGCAGATAATTTTTCAAAAAAGCAAAGCGTCATGAATAAACTCAAGGGAAGGGAACTTTATCAAAATTATTCGGGCAATGGTGTTTCAAGCAAGGAAGTCATTGGGCTGCTGCAGCACTCCATCATAAGCCTAATGGTTCGCTGTTTAGCTGCGAACAGAACAAAAAAACCAGGCTGCAACCAAGGCAAGCCTGAAAATACAAACGTGACGTGACGCAGCAATAACTAACACAGCTGGTTGGTGGTTACCATGCTATAGTGGTACTGCAATCAAGCTGAACACAAAGAACCACGCATATACACACAAACCAAGGGTGGGGGCGAGGTGACCTACTATTCCAGGGTATCCGGGTTTTGACATCAAACATATTTATGGACGCTTGGTACCCAAAATAATAAGTGGGGCTGTGTCAGTCCCGAAACCACAACCAAGGCAAAACCAAACATAGCACTCGGGTTATATAGCTAACGCAACCAGCACGTGACGCTTGTTTTGCGTGTGGTGAGTCGCTGTATTATCGATACCTAAGCACCACTGCATTCTTCTGTACACGCACAAACGTGGCCCATTACTATTGTTAGGTACAGCGCACCACCATAGGGTGACACAAAAGTAAATTACCATGCCCACGAACCGCGCGTAATAATGTCAAATTACGCGCGCGGACCAGTTTTGCGTGTCTCTTTCTTTCCGCGCGTGTGTACGCGTTCAAGTCAGCTGCATACTGTGTGTTGCGTGGTGTGATGCCTTGACCCTGTGCACAGTGCCAAATCACGTGTTCGGCTGTGATGTGATGTGAAACCGCTCAAAACAAAACTGTCCCATTAAGTTTCTTGGGTTTCCGCCAAGCACACATGTCAGAGTGACCATTGACTGGTGGTACCCAACTATTTTGAAACATCATACGGTTTGATCATTGTTGTTGCAATCATCATTTGGGCATTTTAGTCCGCTCTTGTGCATCACTTCTGTACGAACTGGTGTGCACCGGGCTGTCGTATGGTGACGAAAACTGAGCGGTGTCAAATTCGGCTTTTATCACAGTGGTCAACTCAAATGGTCGAATCCCTTCGTCAACTTACCTTGTATTGTCGTCAACTCACTCCGAATAATGCCATCTACTATTTCTCGCGCTGACTCGGGGCTGCTGTGAGTGTTGACGAACTGATTTGACCACTTGAGTTGACCACTACAATATTGGCCTTCAAAATGTGTCAAATCCAGTATGTAATGTAAACTTGGCGGTGTGTAAAATCAAATGCAACATTTTAGTCCAGAGAACTATGTACGTTCAACGCTATTTTGCACTATTCACTCTGTTTGACCAAGCGTACGTATATGTATACATCAGCGTACGATTCTACTACATTTTCAGTTTCGTCACCACCCTGCTATCATTACACATATGTATTATGCGTTGTTGAATTCGGAATTCACGTGACTGCGGATTATTTTACTTCACACTCGTTGCTGGCTGTGTAAAGTCGCTTTCTATTCACTTCATTGTCAGGTTCGTGTGGTAATTCGTGTTTCTATCTTTCTCTGTTCTGCAGCAATCGACTTTCAAAAACTATAGTAAGCAAAAAACATCATAAAATCCATATGCAAACTTGAAGGTTGGTCTCATTCAAAAAGCTGAATGATAAGTTTCGATTTTCTTCTGAAACGACACGCTGCAAAAAATTCATAAATCTGTTTTTGATAAACGTGGAAACAGAACGATCACCGAGCCACCAGCCGCGGCCAAAAATGCATAATCAAGCGCCCATACCGTGAAATCTCAAATTTCAGGCGTGTGCAACACAATGCGTTACCGCCAAACCACGGACGGTGTCTACCCACCAATCTGCCAAGAGGGCAGCAGTAGCGCCAACTGCAGTACCCCTCCATCGCCCCCACCACCCCCGAATAATCCCAATTCCTTCTGCATTCTGAACTCTCGTTTCGACCAATCCGTCCAGGGACAAGGAGGCCTCAACTGGCAGACAGCCTTGCATCGCAGTCCGGGTGGCGAGCTTATGACCGACCGCGACATCCTGCAGGTGTCGGTCGCGCTGCAATTGACCGAAGCGCAGCAGCGTTTGATCGGCGCTGATTCTGCTCAAATACGGAGATTACAACAGGGTGTACAGGGAATGACACTGAAATGATATCGCATGATCACTTTTATAATATACATATACGTGCTGTCGTAATTTTGCTATTCCCCTAAACGGAAATATTGGTGATCTGTTCTGTTATTATGCCAACCTTCTTGAATCATGGCTTATGGTGCTCGGTGCTTCGGCTTTGATCTTGGGCGGCCTGCAGGTATTGTTTCGTGTTTTTTTAATTTGCCTGTTTGTTTTTAACTCTGGCAACCAACACTGGTTCGGACCAATCACCAGGTTCTTAATTGTTCTTTATATTTCAAAAAGCAAAACCAATCGGGCCTGTGTTGCCTTGCGTTCACCATTCCCTGCGACTATACTTTATGCGAACATTTTTTTTTAATTTTGAGAAACCAATGAGTAATTGTGCGGGTTTGGGTGCACACTTTTTGGGTCTTTTCGTGAGTATCAAAATTTACGCTCGAACGTACTTGTATGTCGGTTTTTGAGATCTGTGGCAAAAAATTGTTGCGATTGCTGTCCTAAACGCAAGTGCTTTTATTCGAAGAGTAACTTTTGTTTATCAATTTTGACACTTGAAAGCGCTGGTCAAGCCGCTTCAGGGTGACCAGAATGTACAAAACTGTAGATATTGAGTCAACTAAATTTAATGAATCATAGATACACGATAATCATATCAACGTGAGCTTACCAAAAATTTTTAATTATTTTCTGCCGCTGTAATATTTTGTCAATACTAAAACTGTTTGTTCAATTGTTATAAAAAATTACTATTGACTGGTGAGGGTATATAATATTAATTCTGCAAATATTTAGCATTGGAAAGAAAACGGATAAATTATCGAGCTGTCATGGCACCAAATAAATGATGAAACAATGTTTTCTCCACCAAAAATGATCGTTCAATTTGGTTTTTGACCAAAATTATGAAAACATTGTAAAACACAGGTAAAAAATAAGAATCCAACGTTTGTATCTGAGATTGAGAGTCTGAATAAATCAATACAAAGTAACAGTGAAAAATGTCACAAGGGTGAAATATGTTTTGTAACGTGAAAACATGATCAATCACGCATTCGCATCTCATGAACAATACAAGTGCAAGGTACGAAACAGAGAAACCTTCCAGCCGGTTTATTTGAACATGGCTATCGGATCGAATCTGCCTTAGTCGCGGTCACGCAAGGTTTTAAGCAAATTACTGACGCCATTGGTAGACTTGACCAGGAACTTCCAGGGGAAAAACAATGTTTGGCCAAAGTTAGTGCGGCATTGGTGAACCAAGATTCAATCTGATCACCAAGTTCGAAAGACATCTCTCGTTACGATCACAATCCGAGTGTGGGCATGACGTAATGTGTCTGGTGTGTCGTTTGTTGCAGTGAGTCGCCAGCCACTACACTTTGTGGTGTCACGTACGTCGAGACGGCCGATGGTGGTGTAACTGAGCTCGTCAGTTTTTTCTCCAGGTTCGCCGACGCCGTTGGTGGGACAATTGCCGTGAACGAACCTGAAATAAGCTGGTCATACACCTGGCTGGTGTTATAATCGGGTCGGTACTGCATTCGTCATGTGATTTTTTTATTACGATTATTTCGATATTTACAGATGCCACCAATTGATACCTGGGCAAAAATCGCGTTTGGAACCACCTGTTCTTCTAAGTCGAGTGACGAAAGCATGTATTGGAAATATTCTGCTACGGTTTGATTACCAAGTTTGGAAATCCTGGTTTTGAGTGCACTTGCGTGGTACAATTATCTGAGTCCTGGTCAACGTTGTTTCTCAAATAACAAACAGTAGTCTTACCGGCATTTGAGGCTGAAGTGGGTTTCAGTGTTGCAGCGGCCCAGTAACGAGCCTGAAATTGGGAGAAAAATGTGAAAATGCGAGGCTTGATAAAGTGATCAATGTTTATGACAATCAGAGAAAATAATTTAACACGGTGATTTCTTGCTGCGGAATACAAACAAGCCATGATGAGGAGATGATCAGGACCTGTCATTTTCGATTACGGTAACTGTAGACCGTTGGTTGAAAGACAAAAAGGTATGTATATATGTACATGTCACTGAACAGTTTGGCTACGAAAAAAACAAGAATGACCACCATAAAGAGACCAGAATTTGTCACGTGACCGAATGAAAGATCATCCAGCCGCACCTGTCCATACGCCTGCTGACTCCATTGTCCATACGCACCCCAGTCATCAGCAGTCATGCCAAACGCAGCACCCAGGCCGGTGGATTTGAAATCCGGCATCAAGTGTCGTTCACGTTTGCGCCATTTCGCTCGACGATTTTTGAACCAAACCTACAATCTGGTTTTGTTGATGTTTAGTTTTGTGCTTTTCTTCTGTTCTTTCAAAAATGGTCAGAGACAAGATCACTTTGCCGAGCGGTGAACAACTTCGGAAGTCGATTTTTTTATGTTCTGGGGGTGGGACATCCTTAATCAAGATCGGTGCACTGGTGCCGGCACCAGCGCATGCGATTTGCAGATGTTTCACACCATAATTATGTATAAAATCACATAAAGGCCATTCTCACGTCAAACCGGTATCAGTAGTTTCGTGCTTACCAAGCGGCACATTACAACTGTGCGCCAGCCTGTATGATTGTATGACTTTTGCAACGCTGGGAGTCTCCAAGGGTTGCAATACTCATTAAATGATGTGGGAGTGAGGTGTAGTCGAATCTGTTACTAACGTGCCCCCTGACGATTATAAGTCTGCCTCAAATACCATATTTTCGAAAGCTGCTAACCTCTCAGTCGAGTGTAATTTATGATTAGAATAATATCCATAAAAGGCACCACCGCATAACCGTATCCCCCAACATCTGTTCCCCAAAATTGCGCCATAACCGAAAGATGATGGCATGCAGGCTCATTAATTAGCATATATCTCTCATTTTGTGTTTGTGTTTATTTTTCGCCGCGCGCACACACATGCTTGTGTGATGTAATAATTTTCCATGGTAAAATTTTTGGGTTCCATCAGATCACGCCAGAAAAACAACATTCTGAAACCAATGAGATCAAACGCGCGGGTGCCCGTGATAAATACAGTTACATTTCATCTGTTTGTGCGGTAAATCTGTGCATGAATACGCGCATTTCGCTCGATTTCACACAGTCGGGCATATGTAGATTCACGATCATGTTTTGTGATCTGAGATGAAGATTGGACTTCTACCAATTGCAACGCACTGATGTCCAGATTTTGTCTCATTTCTTCTTCGGCATAATGTGAAGACGCACATCTAGCTGTCACCAGTATTATGCACCATGAGCAGTACCGTAACCCGCATGGAGACATTACGGCAGCATGTACACGCATATGCTCGTTGCTCTACGGAGCGTTGCTAATTCGAAATGTATGCGCGCGCGCCAGAACTCAAGACGTATTCGAAGATTACATGAAAGATTAGTGCGCCACCGCCGCTGTAATGTCAGAATGAAGTGCACTGTGTTCAATACAGCATGCTTGCAGAACGCAATGTCTTGGTCGAGTATGCGAGTATCAAAAATAAGTATGAGCGCTCGCTGGCAAAAATGCCGAATATGGTTGAACGCTAATTGGATACATGCACCCTTCTTTACTTACAAGAAGAAAAATGCCTGCTGTCGCGCGGCAAGAATCAGGATATGGTTCTCGGTATCATGCTGGTCGCATATAAAACACCTATACAAGATTGTTGACTCCCCAAAGTAAAAAGACATCAGTGGTTACGCACAGGAGCAAAGGCGACTAAAAACATCACCGAAACAGAAGAAAAGCTTATTTGCCAAAAAATCAACAGGATTTAGAAAGAGGCATTGCATTCCTTTCGAAAAGTGAATTAAAAAGCAATACGCCATCAGGGAACCATATTGCGGCCAATAGCGCAATGAGGCGACGACGGCAAGCTGTCACAGGTTCGATTCGTATCAGTAACTGCATAAAGAGTGGGTAAAACGATTATGCGTTGGCCGCAATATGGTTCCTTGATGGCGTATCGCTTTTTAATTCACTTTTCGAAAGGAATGCAATGCCTCTTTCTAAATCCTGTTGATTTTTTGGCAATTAAGCTTTTCTTCTGTTTCGGTGATGTTTTTAGTCGCCTTTTGCTCCTGTGCGTAACCACTGATGTCTTTTTACTTTGGGGAGTCAACAATCTTGTATAGGTGTTTTATATGCGACCAGCATGATACCGAGAACCATATCCTGATTCTTGCCGCGCGACAGCAGGCATTTTTCTTCTTGTATTTTTGTTTTATATCGAGTAAGCGCATTTTCTCATTCGGTGGACGGTACATATGATCACACTGATAATTCGTTCACTATACAGAGGAATTCACTATGTAAAGGTTCACCTTGTGGTGGTTTTACTGTATTCATGTTACTGTTTTACACCTCAATCAAGTCAGAGCTAAAAAAGCGATGTCACCGTCGGGTCCCCGACCCCAGAAACATAAACAGCAGACACATTATTGGAGATCAGATCACTATTGCACTATTTATTCGCATTGATCAATACTGAGTTCCGGTTCTAGTTCCGGTTCCGGCTCCCAAAAGTTCCAGATTTAAAAACCAATGCCACCGTTGGGTTTCTCGACCCCGAAAACCTATATACCGCACGCACTGTCGTTATGATCAGGCCAGTATTGTTGACTTATTTGCATGGATAAATTCTGAGTTCCGGTTCCAGTTTCGGTTCTGGCTCCGGAGAGCTCCGGATTCAAAAACTAATGTCGCCATTGTATTTCTCAACCCCAAAAACCTATATATCGCCCCCACTTTCTTCATGATCAGGGCAGCATTGTGCTGTTTATTCACGTGAATCAGTTTTGAGTTCCGGTTCTAGTTCCGGTTCTGGCTCCAAAAAGTTACGGATTTAAAAACCAATGTCACCATTAGATTTCTCGACCCCGAAAACCTATATACCGCACGCACTGTCTTTGTGATTAGACCAGTATTGTGCGACTTATTTGCATGGCTAAATATTGAGTTCCGGTTCCAGTTCCGGTTCTGGCTCCGAAGAGCTCCGGATTCAAAAACCAATGTCACCATTAGATTTCTCGACCCCGAAAACCTATATACCGGACGCACTGTCTTTATGACCAGACCAGTATCGTGCGACTTATTTGCATGGCTAAATACTGAGTTCCGGTTCCAGTTCCGGTTCTGGCTCCGAAAAGTACTGGATCCAAAAACCAATGTCACCACCGAATTTCTTGACCTTCAAAACCCCCGATACCGCGGCAGATTTCTCGTCCGATGCATCCCTGAGTTTTGAACGAACATTTTGCCGGAAAAAAAAGAAAGAAAGAAAGAAAGAAAGAAAAAAGAAGAAGAACGTTTTTGCACTTTTTGACAGGCGTTGGGTACCGTAACTCCACGACGCCGGTACCGATCAACGTCAAATTTTGAACGCAGATGTAGGGTGGCCTAAGGCACCTTGTGGTTAAATATTGAAACCATCGATGCTTTGTTGTGGAATTACTGGCCAGTGAAAATTTTTTCTGCCGGCACTAACTCCGGACAACCATATGGGACATGCGCTACCGCGCATGCCCCGATTATGCAACGCTGTAAAAATCAATGCGTAGTTTTTCATGAAACTTTTCTCTTACCGCGTGTGATGTGATTTGTTATTGTTTTTATGCTTTTTTCTCCGGCTCGTCAACTGGATCGAACCATATGACGCCCTGGCGCTATCGCGCATTCCGATTCTCTGGAGGGCCGTGTCTATTCTATTTCAGATGCAGTTATCATAAAATACAAATCACAGTGGGGATTACTGACGCTCACGCGCACGCATGATATCAAGTCGTGATATGGAAAGACGGCGAGTTACCGTAACCGTGTATTTTTGCTTTTCGAAAGTTTCCGTGTTAGCAGTCAGCATCAGGATGTGTAACCAGAAGCGAAAGTTTCAGATAAAAATTCAAGTACAATGTCCGCTCATAATTGAGATAAATCGAACTTTGCCCAATCGGACCGGATACGTTTTGGCTTGTCACATCTGTAGCACATCTGTCATCTGATAATTCACATTTCTGTTGTACATTATGTTGGGATTCAATGATGCCACTATATTGCCGAATGCACAATACACCCTCGTTTGCGTGTCAATCTGGCTATACTTCAACTTCATAACACCGTACCCACTGCAAGCAAACGCGCATGCATTGTGAAGCCCGCCTGAATGCGACCACAAGTGTAAAAATTGTCCCATGCAGCAAATTGTAAGAAGTTGGTCGAAATTGGTGGCATTCGATATAACCCAACCCAATCAACATGTTTGTCACAGGACCAATGCAAAGAAAACAATAAAAGACCAATATAGACCCACCCTGACTCTGGGTTCCGTCAGATTTGTCCACAGGGCAATGTCCTCCCGGGTGCCCATGTCCGGATAGCGATTGCGCGCAAAGACGGCCTCAAGCTCTTGCAGTTGTTGACTCGTGAAGTGGGTGCGTTGACGACGTTGCTTCGGTTGATCCTGAAACGAAAAGGTTGCACCGGGTGGTAACACGGCATGAATACAATTGGGAAACCACACTGGGCTGATATCGCCACTTGGTGAACAGATAGCTTTGAGCCCGGTAGGCAGACTGATCACATTGATTGCTCGTATTCATGCACAAAAGGAGGCAGCACCACTTTGAAATGGTTACATGACCATCAAGGGGATCAAGGTACTATAAATTTGAAAGAATTTGTTGTCCCTGCGACACAGAGGCAAAACAGGCACATCATACAGTAGTTGGATTTCCAAAACATTCGGGCTAACCTCCTCCCCAACCTGAGCATTATCCTCATCAGTCGCAGTCAATCCTCCGCTGCCATTATCGTCCTGCGGCAAGCCATCGACGTCGCCGATTTCGGACTTGATCGACGCTGATTGCTGATTGGCTGCCGCGTCCGACAGCAACGACGCTGATTGGCTGTTGAGCTCATTGGCTGACGACAGCAGTTTGCTGCTGCTTGTGTCGAGCTCTGGGAATGAAAAGGGGTTACAGGTTATCAACGTAGTGACATGACATGATCGTGAACCGCCAATTGGGTCACTATGGTAACTGTTCAGCTTGAAAAGTTACTGAAATAAACAAGTCAAGAAAATTCAAAAAAAAATCTGGTCAACCGGATTTCGGCGGTAGCAACGGCGCCAGTTGTGTGTGCAGCGGTGGGGGTGGCGCGACGTGGTGACTGTTACCGTACACTGCCTGTCAACATCTGTGTTCATTTTTCACAATAACAGCTGAAGGTAGCAGTCAGAGTCACTAGTCTGTGCAGCACAGTTACCCACAAGACAGAAATTATACTTTCGGTATGTATCTACTGTGCGTTGGGGTGGGGACGTTTGTGAAACATCAGCACATTACTGGCCATGTTGTGGTGCACATGAAAGCGCCGAGACTACCCAGTTGGTGTTTCATACTGCTCATATAAACCGAAAACATGTAATTCCAACGCTTGTTCGACGCCGAATTTATAACAAAAAGCGATATCCATGTTGGTGTGATTGGATCGGACCGTAAGATCTCCTCTCAGTTCAAAAGGTCACGTGATCGAAGCCGATCAAATCGCAATCACCACAAAATGTTCCAAACCAAAACAAGACCACATCCATCCCATCCCCCCTAACCTGAGTCAACAAGGTTACCGGCGAGTGACTGGTGTATGCGGTTTGGTGCAGATGCGGGTTCCCATGATGCGTGGGTTGTGAAGCGTACGGGTTGTACTGCGGGTGCGCGTAACTGGACGCTTGCGTTGCGTGACCGGTCGCATTCCAGTACTGTGCACTCGGCTGTAGGATGTAGGCCGAACCGGCACCATTACCGGCGGCCGATGTGAGTAGAGCAAGACTGTCCACGGCGCTGTGGCCTGAAGTTGGAAGAAGGATGTCGGGTATTGTTGAAAGTTTCAGCAAAGTGAGTTTTGCTTGCCCGCTTGGCACCTCAGTCTGGTTCGAACACAGTAGATACATAACTTCGTTATAATCCATATTTTATGCATACATGACCGGTTCGGGATCACGCAGCACGAAATGCGTGGTTATTGTGCTTAACTACCAATTCGTTATAAGCATAAATTCATTTTACATAGTTTCGGACGTGTCCGTCCCGTTGATATGCCTGTGACGAAGTTTGTGTCTGCACTGATAAGTCAGACAAGAGCCCAGACAATCGTATGCAATCACAGTGTATGTAAGCATTAAGTTTCATAAAGATCACCATGAACAAAAGACGCCCAGGAGGGTTACTGTAATCAAAGCCCATCGGGTCATTAGCACCACAATTGAGCACTTGCCAGTCGGTCCAAGGACGTCATTGTTGACAGCTGCACTTTGTGCCGTGTTGAGCAACGTTGTCGTGGGGTGTCGCGGTGAAGCATGTTCACCTCCAGGTCCAACCAGCGGTGTGTTTTGAGTCGGCAGCACAACCAGAGGAGGATTACAAACAGACACGGCGGGACTCTGTGAGTGCAGAAAGCCGGCCACCGCTGCGCTCGCTGCGTACATCGGACTTAGAGGTTGCTGATCCATGTCTAGATCTTGCTGTATTATATACGGGTTATGTGGTGTGTGTGGACTTTAAGATTTTAATTCGACCGGGATAAAATTGGCTCTTCACACACACGCACACATGCGGGGTGGAGACACGACAAGAGGATTTTCGAGTGTGCATGAGAGCCCGCAACGCGACGCAGAGAACTTGATACCATCCGGCTTACAGGCGCCAGCCAATCAACGCACGAAACCACGCCCACCCTGTTTAGGACCCATAAAACAGACACCCCCGACACCAGGGGCTGCCTGGTTGCTTGTGGTGTTTATGATGTGTTACTGGCACCGCTGGGCTGCTGCTTCAATTATAAGCACCTACCAAAGCTGTGTGGGCTAATCCGCCGAGATTTCTGGTGAACCCGCGTGTAATGTTTTGTTATTTTATGTGCTGCGCTGCTGATGTTATGCAAAGGACGTAATTGGAAAACAGGCGTGCTTGGTATGATGATATGCAATTCGGATATCGGGAACATAAACATTGGGGACGATGACAGAACCAACACACTCGGGTCAACCAAACACAAATTTGTATATTTGGCCGGGTTTGTTTTGTTTATGGTTCATCACTATTTTGGGGGTGACACTCCTATTCAACAAACTGAACTTGGCAAAAATGTAAGCTTGTGTGGGTGCAGAGCCAGAGCTGGTTACACCTTGATACAATATCATGGGCAAGCTGGCCCATCGACAGTAACGGACGAAAAGCAGGGCACTGTTTGGTATTGATACCGTGTTGTGCGTGTGATGCGTGTTGATGATAAACAAGAAGAGAAATGCAGTCTCGAAACATGGTGAGTATAATATCAACAGAAAAATTTTATCCCACTACTCCAACGCTTTGGTTATCACTTTTTTATTGTTGTGCAGGTGAATTACAACAAGCAAACAAAATGAAATGCCGACAAAATTCGTGTGAACTGTAAACTACATATTAAAATCTTGATATGCACGAGCACAGATCAAATAATTTGATCAAATCTTTATCTGTACGAAAGTTAATTTTGGAAAAAAAGCAGTCGAAATGATCCAACCGAAGGATAGGGGTGTACCCTCTGCAGCACTCCCAGTGAAGTGCATCATCGAGTGGCCTGTGGCGTGATAGGCACAGGCTCGATACTGCAAAGAAGGGATGGTTAATTTTTGTCTGCTGAGTGCGTATACTGTTGGGTTACGGTATGGCACCGTACTGTAATCCTTCGTTCAGCTTCATATCTTGCGTGCGTGCCGCCGCATCAATCGTGTGTCGCCAAAATGCATATTTTGTGAGTAAAGATAAAAAATGCAAACGCACCTGTTTGGAGG
>JASAMV010003061.1:0-45660 GCA_030248065.1 Rhynchonema sp. JSB1_4
GGCGTTTTGTAGCCGCCAGGCGGTAGGGGTCAACCGCAGTAGCGCAGTGTCATACGTTCCGTTTGTAATACATTCGACCACGGCAGTAAAATTGTACAATTGCGGAATCAGGTCAAACTCCACTTTGGCTAATCTAAATATGACGCCCGCAATCTCGGCTCGGAAACCTGGTAACGGGCATTTGGGCGTCACGGCCAATTTGGAATCAAGCGCACAAGCATCTGTGCTGAGTAATCCGATTGGGAAACCAACACGAAGACGAAACGCGCTCATCGTAAAACATTGAATTAATCAAAGCACACAGGTTACCAGCGAGATATATAGATAATTTTCAATATCTCGCAAAAACCATAAGCGCCTGCTCGTGTGTCAACAAAGTCGTCAGCGTTATTTAATATTTAGGCTTGTTTACTTTCCATCGTGCTATTATAAGTACGCCATACCCATCAGCCCAAGGGCATCTCTGTCTCTGTACAGCATTGTGTATAGTCCATCGCCAGAGTCCTGCCAGTGTGTAACTCCATCACAAATGCTTTATTTTTGTCAGTGAAATCCACTATGGGGTGGGGACACAAAATCATGACTTATTTCACTCATTCAATGAAAATGAAAAAAAACAGTCCTACGCGCAGTCCTGTTCCGGTCTGCTGAAAAATTATTTACAGCTACAGTAGCTACCGTTGTTTTTTTATTTCTTGTGTTTCTCAGTGATCATCAACTACCTTTTTCAACAAAACAGCGATCTCGAATGTTACGAACTTTGCGACAGTAGGGTTAGAGGTCGGGACACCCGACATGAGAAAAAAAGCCAACAGCCGACATCTAGTTTTTGAAGCAAAAACAGACAACATTTTGGTCATTTGGATCATTAATGCAATTTTTGGCTTAATTTACTGATTTTAAGTTTTTATAAACGAAATAACTCGACACCTACACCTTTTGGCACCCTACTATACAGTAACGTTTGAGTTGGGGTCTCGGAGGATAGCGCAAAAATGCGATCCTCCCGCCTCCCACGGTGGAATAAAAGAAAATAGGGCATAGAAAACAACCCTCTCCAAGAATTGCAAAAGAAAATATCAAATTTTTCACTCACCACTTTTGATTGGCAAACGACCTTGGCAAATCCGAGCCGATCGGCCCACAACAGATTGTATCTATCGGGGTCGGCGAACAACGCCTCGCGCACACCGCCCGGTGATATGCACAATAGGGCACCCTTGTTCAGGGTGTCGACACAATCTTGCACCGTGCCGGGGGTCACGCAGAACACGTCACACATCAGGCGCAGACCTGAACACGTGCTTTGTATTCGGCCATGGTGGTGAAAAATAAAGTAAATAGATGACTAAAAATCACCAACCCGGTATTTTCCATATGAATTTATCGCCGACCGTGTGCAGCATACGTTTTTTGTGAATAATGATTTTCGCCAAAAGATAGTAGACGTCGATTGGCGTCGCGCCGTGATAGAACACGATCATTGCTGGACCGGTGTCCGGAATGTGCTCGAGACCGTTGATTTCGAATCCTACGAAACAACGAAGTGCAATGTGCCCTCTTTACATTATGAAAAATCGTATTTTGGTCCTTGGTCTACAATTTCCAGTCGACCTCCTGTTTGCCCCTTTGGTGGCGCATATTCTAGAACATAGGTACAGGAAATAACCGGTTTTGATCGTCACCCGAAAGATTGCACAATCACTTGTGCAGTGCAAAAATCGTGAATTTGGCGTCGTATTTGATTTTTATTTTTATTTGAGTTTTTGCACCTCCAGTGCCAGGTGAATGCAAACGCCTGTAGGCAATGTGGCAAATCCTGTTAGAAAAACATGAAAATCTAACGTGAATTGAAATCACAGCTTGTGTAATTGTTTTGCTGCGTTGACCGAACTCAAAATCAAATTGGCCGAACAGTTCTTGATCTGGAACTGGAGGCGCAAAAACACTAGTCAGATCTGTCACGCACGATCGAGCATTGGCATGACATGGCATGAAATATTGAAGCACGACATGGCATAAAATATTGAAAATTCTATGATTTCCCTTCGCATTCAGATATTTTTGACGATAGTCCACTAGCAGTTTGAGGAACACGGTTGAATCCAGCGCTAAAGCCCCAATGGACTAACCATGCCACAGCCATCCAGTCGCATCCCAGCACACAGCCAGACAATACCTGGCGCCGTCCCACGGACTGTGGTCGTACGCCTTTTTGATGGCAACTCGCCATTTGTACAGGTACAGGAACAACACACTCGTGTAGATGAGCAATATTAAGATGATGGGCAATAGGAACGCGATGATCACCGGTAGGAACAGGTAGAGAAGCCACTGAAACATTAAGTTGTATCACTGTGAGACTATTCAAAAGGGTGCCGACCGGAGAAACTTCAGGGTATCCTATTTCCATAATACTTCTGCAAATTTGTGCACTTCAATACTGTCTGGCTCTGAAAAAACTAACATAAGTTTTGGTTTCCATACAACACAGATAACATGTTATCTCATCTGAACAGTTGAAGACCCAGGATGCGCATACGCACAGCACAAAACGAATAAAGTTGCTGAAACTGGCAGTAGCGAACTACTGATGTTCTGGGAAATCACAAACGCATGTTTTGACTGGTGCATCCCGCCAGTAAAATTGAGCGGGACTTTTTAGACACGCAAAGGGTAGAAGTCGCTCATACAGACGCTCGTGCCCTCGGACTAAGCACAAAAAGAACAGAGAGCAACAAGTAGCATCTTTGGTCATCTCATACTTCCCACATGCATCACCCAGTGTGAAAGAAAAAGGCAAAGTCCGTTGGGCTACGGCGCACCTGTATATAATTGGGATCAACACTATCGAACACGTAACTAATCCACGACTGTAACGTGTCGACGGCGGGTTGCAGCATGGGCATATTGACCTCGATGAAGAGCAGCAATTCCTCCAACATCGTCACACGCCACGCACAGGGCGGTCACATTCTGAAAAGTTGGAACATATCAGTTCCTAATTATTCGTGCTACGATGCCCTAAATTACGGAAAAAATTCAGGTTGCTGCATTATTGTACGAACTGAAACAGATTTTGCAAAGTTAATGAAGAGAAAGCAGTACTCAACCCAAAACACAGAACTCACAATGAAAAACTAGTTTGAAAAAGTTCTGTCAAACCAGCACATTTTATAACACCTGGATTTCAACACGCAAAAGTAAACGTCAAGTTCGTATGACGTGTGTGTGAGCGCAACAACACACAACTTCACCGGCCTGAAAAAAATTTCAAAACACCGGTGAGACGCAAACTCACGTATTTTATACAACGTTCAGTGCTGAGCAAACAAAAATAACAACGTAACGTACATGCTAGACGGGTTTATTGGGTACAGTGAATTACTGATTCACTAGCCCCAATGACTAACATCAGATTGAGCAACTTCGGCGGCAGCAACATTGTCAGATAAGACGAGAAATAAATGCACAATTTATGTTCCGCAGGTTTCATGTTCGACTGCTGAATCCATGAAGCGAACCAGCAATATTAAGAAAACATCTTATCACGAAACTACGGTTTTTCTGACTCACTCGTCGTTGGGCCTGGAGAATGCCCTTGCGCCCAATCACTCTATCGCTACAGATACGTTATCTGACATCATAGATCGTATACAGCTCTTGGTCGGAATCTAATTCCAGTTGCAGCCTCTGAATACGCCACTGCTCCTTCGTGGAATCCTTCAGTTCGAAGAAGGATAAATCTTCTTGTGGAGAACCGATTTCAGTTTCAGACTTGGAGCCCGAATCACTATTGGACTGGGATGTCGAGGTTGAGTTTTGAGGATCAGGGCGTTCGTAGACGGCATCAACGTACAAATCACCGGAATCGTGCTGACCCACGATCGGAATGCAAACCTGGATAAAATTTGAGATCAAAAGTTAGTAGCGTGGGGACTGCAGTGGCTAAACATAAAGACCGGTCGCATCGCAAACACGATGGTGATCGGTTCGATTTCATCTTGATCGCGTGACTGTTTGCAGTGACTACATTTCAAAGTGAGCTCTTGCCGCTCATTTTCACCAACGTGACAAAGGCAAGGGCAAGAACGAAGCGGACGCCATGTTTGGCGTACCAGCTAACTTCCACCTTCCCACACCAACCGTTGTTTCAAAATGATTCGGCTTGTCCTTTGTGTCCAACGCCGACGTGCGCACCCAATACGGCACGCCCACATCGATGGGCACGCCCAGTGCCGCGCACGCGTGTTCGTGCAGTTTGAGAATCTCAAGACCCATCACACATGGGGCAAGATTACGCATACAATCTGAAATTGTTGCTTTTTTTAATTCCCCACCACCATCTGAAGTGATATCCAATAAAATGGACGTGCACATTTTTCCGCAGGTCATCACAATCAAGCGAAGACAAACGTACGTTGTCGCCAACGCAACGCGAAATACGCTCCCGGAGCGACGCCGACCAGAATAGCGCCGTTAGTCAACAGAAGGTATTTGGTTGGAATCTCTGAAATGACTCGCTTGATTACGCTGCACAATAAAACTCAAATAAGCTTCGTAAAATAATATCCACATGCAAAGCATGGGCCACACTTACGCGAAATCCTTGCCAAGAATTTCCGGAGCATCGATCGACATCTGTATCAGATCCTAATCGGATCTAAATGAGTAAACCATGGTGACATACTCTCCAGGGAAGTGCGCCAGCAATTATTGACAATAACGGTAGTCAACCGTTTGGTAAAGAAACAACTGCAACTGAAACAAAACTATAACTGCGAGTAATGCATTTTATTCACTTTAACAAATTGCCAGCTCCACACAAAAGAACCAACAAGACACAACGAGAATCAAAATTCACCCGAAAAAGAAACAGTCACAAAAAGACTGGATTAGAATATTTTGTATCATTCACATCAAATGTCAAAGTCAAACGAATAAAATCGGCACAAAACCCAAATTTAACTGACATGGGGAGGGACCACAATCTGGCAGATACAGTTTTGCCTTTATTTTGAAGAAAATTGCCCATTTACACCAAATAACAGCCCCTGACGTATGCCCACGGAAAAGGATGTTTCACCAGCTGTGGTAATCTGACAAAAATCACGAAACAAAGTAGAGATCGTAAATCAATAGACGGAACGCAGCGGAAGACTCGATAATGTTTCACACATGGTGAATACATAATTGCCATAATTAGACTAAATACTTTGAACTTGATACAGTAAAAGCCTGGAGCTGTTTTCTTACGTTCACAATAACATATTTTTCTGTCACTTTGCTATCAGACTTGCTATCTATTTCAAAATTGCGTACAAATTACGAACGCCGTTGAAACATTAGCCATTCAACGCAACTTGTACATGGCGTGTCATCTGCTGATGTTTCAAAGTGGTTCACTTCACAAGAACAACATTACCACATACATTTTACAACACGCCAACACGAACGAGTAACATCAACAATAATCTTAAGGGCTCGAAACATTTACGGTGATTCCGCACGCCTTATACGTCCAAGCGTCGTGCGTTGCCCGCAACCCATCCAACCACCTTGTAGCCAAACTCCTCCAATTTATCGAGCACCGCCGGCACACTCCAACTGGTCAGATATGGTTCGTGTGGACTCGCCTTTTCGCTTCAATCGCATCCATCTGAGGCCATCGCTTCTTCGTTGCCTTCGATGGACAGGGGGCCGTCTTGGGTGGACTTTGACGAATGATTATGTGCGGATTATTGTCGTAGATTCTTGACAACCAGTGATGTTTCTGAAAAACACAAAAAAACAACATTGAAATCCTGGGAAAATAAAATCAACGGTTTTCAATTCGCACTCACCTGATTTCAATTAGCTGATCACACCTCCACACAATCGAACGACAAGGCGAAGCTACCTAAAGTTCACATCTTTTGCAATGAAGAAATTGAAATCGGCTTAAAAAGGAAGTGGTTATGAGACCAATAAAGGGGCAGCCTGCTCGATTGATTTATTTTAGTATATAAAAATTTAAAAAAAAAAGGGAAAAAAAATATAATGGAAGGAAGAGAAGAATAATGGTAGAAAAAAAAGGCATTATCGGGATAGCAAAGAGGAACAGCAAATCAATTAGTCAAAGAAAACGTGAGTAAAAGATAAAGCGACCAATTAAGAGCCGAAGAATCACATGATGTCAGGTCACAGTCTGATTGTCATGGCAATTGAACGCAAAAAAATAAATTATGAATACCTGCGTATATCCATGTCCGGGGATGATAAAGTGAAACGCAGGTTTCAGAAGATGAAGAATAAAACTTTCTTCCTCAAATTATATTTTAGGTTGTTTGTATCAATATTATTTCCGTTTTGTGTTGTATCGCATTTATGTTGTTAAATTTAGAGATTTTTCAAGAAAGGCATCTTTAAGAGAAAATGAGAAATTAGTGTTTAATTTATAATAAAGAGAAGGGGATAGTTATTTATGGAGAAGAAAAAGAGAATCTAGGTTTGGTAATTTTATATAGTTATATTAAAGTGATAATGAGAGATAATTAAAAAGTATTGTTTGGGGATGTGATAAAAATGGGTATTATGTTTAGGTATTTGTATTAATGGCAAAAAATTTCGTGTTGAATTGTATGGAGTATTTGTAAGAGAAAAGATGTTATTTATAAAAAAAGATGATCTTTGTAACTAAATTTAAAAAGTGAATGATGAAAAGAAAATTTTGTAGTATTGGTTAGTTGATATAAGGAGGGAGGAGTGAAAAAATATATAAGATAGTAGTGATGAGAAGCTGAATATATGTGGATTTGTAGGTTGGTCATGGAATGAATATTTTTCTGTTTTTGAGTTGATTTCTTCTAATCTCTCAGTAGGTGTTTTCATTTAGTGGAAGATGGTAATTGGAATAATATTTTAGAAATTAAAAGAGTAATGTTGTGGCTAAGGGAAGGGGGGAGGGGGGGTTGGAATTTTTTTTTGGCGTATCCTGGACCAGACCAAATGGGTATTTTTGCCTAAAATGGCTAAAATGGTATTTTTTGTCCAAATAGGCAAAAAATGCGCGTACGCGGGATTCAGTACATTAAGTACATTTTCATTAATATTTACAATTATTACTAAGTGCATATATATACTTGATTTTGGCGACCCCCCCCCCCCAATATATCGTAAAAGTTGGGTGACCCCCCCCCCAGAAGGAGGGATTATTATCGTAAAATTGGGTCCAATCATCATGTAAAAAAGCAAAGGCCCCCCGTAGTGGTGGTATTGGGGGGGGAGGGAATAGGGGAAAAGGGGGGGAGGGGGGAGGTAGGATTTTGGGGGGGGGGAAGGTTTGGGGGGGAGGGGGAGATTTGGGGCGGGAGGGTACAAAAAGTTTTTCGGGTGTTTTATGTATAAAAGGAAACGGGAGCGGAGATTTTTTGCACTTTTAGGGGGCGAAAGGCATTACAAAAAGGGCATTTTGGGGGTAAAAACGGGGGGGTAGGGAAGGGCGGGGCGGTAGGGGGGAGGGAAGAGCGGGGCGGAGGGGGGAGCGAAGGCGGCGAGGGAAGGGGCCCACAGAAAAGTGGAGGAAAGTCCCCATTTCACCAAAGGATCCCCATGTGCCTAAGGCCAATTTGACACCATAGGTAAATCAGGTTTTACCTCATTACCCCAATTCGGCGCTACGGGAATAGTTCAAGATCAAAAAAAACACATAATTTCACCCCAACCCCCCCCCCCCCCCCCCCCCCCCCGGAACCAGCAGCTCAAGATGATCCCCCTACGGTAAGAGCCCCAAGACTCAACACTGATTTCCCCCGAAAAAAAATCATTGTTAATAATCCTAAAAACTTGTTTCGGATTTTCTAATCAACAGCGGCAATTATGCTTAAAAAGTATATTCTGTTGTGACGAAGCTTAAACAACGTTTAACAACAACACAGCCCTAAACAAATCTGTGGTAGTGAGGTGGGGGGGGGTTCTATTAATGGGGGCAATAGGGGGGTCTATTTTTATTTGAGCCATTAGGGGGGGTCAAAATGGGGGGGGGGCAATAAGGGGGGTTATTTCCGACAAAGGAGGCAGGGGGCAACTTTTTACCAAGCAATACCCAACAGGGCCACCAAACAAACCAAACCAAATGGACCAACCCCAACTCGAAAATACAAACGACCAAATAAAATCCAAATTTTTAAAAGGTTTTTGATTTTGATAATACTAGGTAAATAACTATCTCAATTCCTAAATTGCAGCTAAAAAGCGATTCAAAAGTAAAAAAATTACAAAATTTCAGTGCTCTGAGGCGAAAAATGGGGTAATACTGTAGGTGGAAAAAATCGGGGCGGGTAGGGGGGAGTTAGGATTTTGGGGGGGGGGGGGAACCGGTTTGGGGGGGGGGGAGGGGGGGAAGATTTCGGGGCGGGTAGGGTACAACAGTGTAGGGCTGGGCGGGATGGGGGATTCCCCCAAGTAGTTAGGTACTAACCGGGGGAGGGGAGGGAGGACCTGCAACAGGGTACCTGAACAAAATATGGTTTTATAGGCAAAGGTGTTTTTACTCAAAACCCAAAAAAAGCTCCGGGAACTCAAAAGCTATTGGGCAAATTCGGCCAAACAAAGACCATTTTTTGCCAATTTCAGAGCATGAAAACACCTTTACCAGGGGTACCTTCAACCTTAGGCTAGGGGGACCTTGCATCACCATCAAGGGACTAATTATAAGGTACAAAGTTTGCCTTTTTATGTACTAAAGCAACGGCAGCGAGATTTTTTGCATTTTAGGGTTTCGAATTTATTTTAAAATGGATTTTGGGGGTAAAACGGGGCGGGAGGGTACAGGGGGGGCGGTAGGGGGGAGGGTAGAGGGGGCGGTAGGGGGGAGCGTACAGGCCGGGCAGGTGGGCCCACAGAAGAGCAAAGAGGACCGATTTTTTGACCCAAGCCAATACCCAATACCCAATACCAGGGCCCACCCCCAATACCCAATACCTCAAATGGGACCCAACCCAATACCCAATACTCAGGTTGAGACCCAATACCCAATACCGACCCAATACCCAAAAATTCCAAACTTTTTAAAAAAATGGGCCTGTTTTGGGTTTTTGATCGAATACTAAGTAAAATATGACTGAATTTCTCATTCTTCTTAACAATGCAGCTAAAAAAGCGATTTCAAAGGCTAAAAAATTGAAAATGTTTCACCATTTCAGGGCTCTGGAGGAGAAAAATAGGGCAAAACAGGGGTATTGGGTGGCACCCAATACCTGGAAAAGACCCAATCCAATACCCTATTGGGCGGTATTGGGTATTGGGTATTGCCCCCATGCCTAGTCCGGTACAGTAGGTACCCCCCCCGATTTTGCCCCGAAAGTGCTAATTTTTGACCAAAATGGCCAAAATTAGTGTAAAATCAGTGGTTTTTCCTTACGTTTTCACACGATTCCACACATAATAAAAACATTGAAAATTTTCACCCCAAAACCTAACACACGGTTTTTCGCAACTATACACGTACGCTTCGAGCAGAGGTGGCAATCGGGCCGGGTTTGGCCGGCCCGGCCCTAGCCCTCCGAATCTCCGGCCCGGATTTTTGCCTCAGATTTTAACCCAATTTTTGTGATAATTTTTGCGATTTTTTGAACCAATTTTTTGGTTGAAAATTCATTGTTTTCCATGAAAAAGTCGTCAGATAGCCAAACTGATCACTTACTTGCCAAACCCGTCAGAAATTTTCGTATTTTTGCCAAAAGATCCCTACCTTTTCAGTAAAATAAGTCACTTCAGAAGCTTCGGGCCGGGGTGCCCGGCCCGACCCTCCAAATCTCCGGCCCGGCCCGAGCCAAAAGCCCAAAATCGCGGTCCGGCCCGAGGTCGGGCCGGCCGGATTGCGACCTCTGGCTTCGAGTCGGCAAGGCAAATGTTGCCCGGCCCGAACTCTATTTCTCCGGCCCGCGCCCGACTTGCCCGGACTCTGCGGCTCTGGTCTGTAATCGCAAATTTTGTTCTGTTTGGTCAGTTGGCGGCCCGAGTTCAGGTTTCTTTTTCAAAAAGGGACAGTGGCTAAATTCGCCAGTTCACCCAAAATTCAAGTGGCGATTTCGAAATTGATGTTGCGATTCAGAGCTGATTTTTGCATTTTGAGGGCAAATATCATGCCTTTTCGCGCCCAACGAAAATTTAGGCTTTTGAACGAAGAGACGGTGAAAATTGTTCAAAATTAAACTGATCGTATTGCCTAACGTCCTTGCATTGCAATATGCAACTGGCAATAATCGCCTTCTGGGCTCGAAATCCAAGTTACAATTTAAAAAATCTCAGGTGGCGAAATCGCCACCTCAATTGGCGAAAAAACCCTGGAGTTGGTTCAGAAACAATAGGAAAGTTCTTTTCGAGAAATGGAAAAAAAAGGAAAAAACAGGAAAAAATAACCATTTGGGAAGAATTAACAGATGCCGATCCCAGGGAAAAAAATGAAACACCCAACGGAAGGAAGAAGAATTTTGCCCGCAAGATGGAGTAAAATTCCCGGGCCAAAAAATGACGGAAACGATCGTTGTTGTTTCCAGATCCGCCACTCGCACTACCGTCACCATTGGCGTTGTGCACCCTGGTATCGGCATTTCGTCTGGGCCGGCGCTGTCGTCTGGTATCTGCAGTGGAAGTTCTATCACGCAAGTCAGTGCCACAACAGTTTATTCTCTTTTTTTATAATTTCTAAAAAAATTTATTTAAGTAGTACTGCCAATTTCAGCCAATCCTCCGGTTGCGCAACTAGAATATTGGGACAAACGCACGGCCTACTGGGACGAGATTAGGAAGGAGCACATGCATCATCTGCAGAAACACGAGGATGAAAAGTATTTCGATTGGCTCGATGGACCGAATCCGTACAAATCTGGCCATCATTAGTTGATTTTGCGAGCTTCGTCAGTCACTAGCTGATCTGTATATTATTGTTTTCAACTTCCTCCCTCCTGTATTATATGGCAACTGAACCGAAGTAGCTAGCGAAAATTGTTCTTGTGAATTTCCAGTCATGTGCACTGTTTATAGGAAGTTTAAGGTTGACAGAGCAGGCGATCCGATCTGTTTTTTTGTTCAGTAAATGAGACATCTGTTTCTCAATTGACAAGATACTGCCATTACAATTCAAACAGCGAAAATGTGTTGTTTGCCGCATTAGATGACAACATTATACACTGTAAATCATAATACCCATTTTGTGTGATGTCACATCGCCCAACACAATTAGCTTTTTTGCAAGTTTATCTGCTCATTGGCAGTCATCGGTTGTAATATAGACAACTATTGATAAAAGTTTAGCCAAACGCTAGGGATTTGCTTCGGTTGTTTGACGTTGGGTTTGCATTCCCATAAATAACTATCTCGCCTATTCTGGGCACGCTGGTGTGATTGTTTAATTTTGAAATTGAAGATCACGTAATTTTTCATTCCAATTTGTTCTGCCTTAGAAAGATGCCCTATGTGCTGGTGAGCACACAAATCCGTCTGGAGAACGGGCCAACATTTGTTGGAGACGCAGACTCGGACCCAAGCCTGATGGCCAAATTGGGCGCGATACGAACACAACAGACGGGAAATAATTATGTGGAGTACATCACACAATGGCCCCCTAGGAAAGTACTGAATGTATTGGAGGCCGAAGGATACAAGGTCGGTTTTGTGTTAAAGTGATTTCTGTGGTGCATACGGTCTGTACGGTGAAACCTGCGTTTTCACTTTTTTGAGTCTCAATTCCCACCCCGGACATGATGACGGATAATCACGCTGAGGTATTGAACAGGTCAATTTATTTTTGTGTGCGTTCAGGTTATTGCCATGACCGGAATCGGTCAGACCTGTGCCTGGACACTGCACAGTTCGAATGGTTGAGTTGGTCACCGTTCATGCGCTCAATGTAAAATTGTGGTCGGTCGCTGGTTGATCTTGTTCTGACGTCAACGGTTTGGCTTGTCTTTGAGCTAATGTGATTTTGCTGCTGTTCGCTCTTTGCTGATCCACGGATCAATGCCGCCTTTGGTTGTTTGCTAACCATTATTCTTGCCGGTGCTTTCAATTCTCTGCCATAATTTGAGTAGTGTTATTGTTTTGATTCTGAAGTGCCTTATTGGTTGTGGATTGTTATTGTTTCACGAGGAAGAGATTTATTCATATATGGAAATATATTTATATTTACTAAAGAATAAATTAATTGTGTCAGAATCGAGCAAGGGCTGTGTCTCGCGCTTTGATTGGGTTCTCGATAAAGATCCCACGTTGTACCTTTTTATAAAGCCGATTTCAATTTCTTCATTGCAAAAGATGTGAACTTTAGGTAGCTTCGCCATTGTCGCTTCGATTGCGTGGAGGTGCTGATCAGCCAATTGAAATCAGGTGAGTGCGAATTGAAAACCGTCGATTTTATTTTCACGGAATTCAATGTTGTTTTTTTGTGTCTTTCAGAAACATCACTGTTTGTCAAGAATCTACGACAATAATGCCGCACATAATCATTCGTCAAAGTCCACCCAAGACCGGCCCCCTGTCCGTCGAAGGCAACGAAGAAGACGATTGGCCGCAGATGGATGCGATTGAAGCGAAAAGGCCGAGTCCACACGAACCATATCTGACCAGTTGGAGTGTGCCGGCGGTGCTCGATAAATTGGAGGAGTTTGGCTACAAGGTGGTTGGTATGGGTTGCGGGCCAACTCACGACGCTTGGACATTGTATAAGGTCACGTTGCCGGAATCACCGTGAATGTTTTCGAGCCCTTAAGATTATTGTTGATGTTACTCGTTCGTGTTGGCGTGTTGTAAAATGTATGTGGTAATGTTGTTCTTGTGAAGTGAACCACTTTGAAACATCAGCAGACGACACGCCATGTACAAGTTGCGTTGAATGGCTAATGTTTCAACGGCGTTCGTAATTTGTACGCAATTTTGAAATAGATAGCATGTCTGATAGCAAAGTGACTAAAAAATTTGTTATTGTGAACGTAAGAAAACAGCTCCAGGCTTTTACTGTATCAAGTTCAAAGTATTTAGTCTAATTATGGCAATTATGTATTCACCATGTGTGAAACATTATCGAGTCTTCCGCTGTGTTCCGTCTATTGATTTACGATCTCTACTTTGTTTCGTGATTTTTGTCAGATTACCATAGCTGGTGAAACATTCTTTTCTGTGGGCTTACATCAGGGGCTGTTATTTGGTGTAAATGGGCAATTTTCTTCAAAATAAAGGCAAAACTGTATCTGCCAGATTGTGGTCCCTCCCAATGTCAGTTAAATTTGGGTTTTGTGCCGATTTTATTCGTTTGACTTTGCCATTTGATGTGAATGATACAAAATATTCTAATCCAGTCTTTTTGTGACTGTTTCTTTTTCGGGTGAATTTTGATTCTCGTTGTGTCTTGTTGGTTCTTTTGTGTGGAGCTGGCAATTTGTTAAAGTGAATAAAATGCATTACTCGCAGTTATGGTTTTGTTTCAGTTGCAGTGGTTTCTTTACCAAACGGTTGGCTACCGTTATTGTCAATAATTGCTGGCGCACTTCCCTGGAGAGTATGTCACCATGGTTTACTCATTTAGATCCGATTAGGATCTGATACAGATGTCGATCGATGCTCCGGAAATTCTTGGCAAGGATTTCGCGTAAGTGTGGCGCCATGTTTTGCATGTGGATATTATTTTACGAAGCTTATTTGAGTTTTATTGTGCAGCGTGATCAAGCGAGTCATTTCAGAGATTCCAACCAAATACCTTCTATTGACTAACGCCGCTATTCTGGTCGGCGTCGCTCCGGGAGCGTATTTCGCGTTGCGTTGGCGACAACGTACGTTGGTCTTGGCTTGATTGTGATGACCTGCGGGAAAATGTGCATGTCCATTTTATTGGATATCACTTCAGATGGGGTGGGGAATTTAGGAAGCAACAATTTCAGATTGTATGCGTAATCTTGCCCCATGTGTGATGGGTCTTGAGATTCTCAAACTGCACGAACACGCGTGCGCGGCACTAGGCGTGCCCATCGATGTGGGCGTACCGTATTGGGTACGCACGTCGGCGTTGGACACAAAGGACAAGCCGAATCATTTTGAAACAACGGTTGGTGTGGGAAGGTGGAAGTTAGCTGGTATGCCAAACATGGCGTCCGCTTCGTTCTTGCCCTTGCCTTTTTGTCACGCTGGTGAAAATGAGCGGCAAGAGCTCACTTTGAAATGTAGTCACTGCAAACAGTCACGCGATCAAGATGAAATCGAACCGATCACCATCGTGTTTGCGATGCGACCGACATTTATGTTTAGCCACTGCAGTCACCACGCTACTAACTTTTGTTCTCAAATTTTATCCAGGTTTGCATTCCGATCGTGGGTCAGCACGATTCCGGTGATTTGTACGTTGATGCCGTCTACGAACGCTCTGATCCTCAAAACTCAACCTCGACATCCCAGTCCAATGGTGATTCGAGCTCCAAGTCTGAAACTGAAATCGGTTCTCCACAAGAAGATTTATCGTTCTTCGAACTGAAGGATTCCACGAAGGAGCAGTGGCGTATTCAGAGGCTGCAACTGGAATTAGATTCCGACCAAGAGCTGTATACGATCTATGATGTCAGATAACGTATCTGTAGCGATAGAGTGATTGGGCGCAAGGGCATTCTCCAGGCCCAACGACGAGTGAGTCAAAAAAACCGTAGTTTCGTGATAAGATGTTTTCTTAATATTGCTGGTTCGCTTCTTGGATTCAGCAGTCGAACATGAAACCTGCGGAACATAAATTATGCATTTATTTCTCGTCTTATTTGACAATGTTGCTGCCGCCGAAGTTGCTCAATCTGATGTTAGTCATTGGGGCTAGTGAATCAGTAATTCACTGTACCCAATAAACCCGTCTAGCATGTACGTTACGTTGTTATTTTTGTTTGCTCAGCACTGAACGTTGTATAAAATACGTGAGTTTGCGTCTCACCGGTGTTTTGAAATTTTTTTCAGGCTTCGGTGAAGTTGTGTGTTGTTGCGCTCACACACACGTCATACGAACTTGACGTTTACTTTTGCGTGTTGAAATCCAGGTGTTATAAAATGTGCTGGTTTGACAGAACTTTTTCAAACTAGTTTTTCATTGTGAGTTCTGTGTTTTGGGTTGAGTACTGCTTTCTCTTCATTAACTGCAAAATCTGTTTCAGTTCGTACAATAATGCAGCAACCTGAATTTTTTCCGTAATTTAGGGCATCGTAGCACGAATAATTAGGAACTGATATGTTCCAACTTTTCAGAATGTGACTGCCCTGTGCGTGGCGTGTGACGATGTTTGAGGAATTGCTGCTCTTCATCGAGGTCAATATGCCCATGCTGCAACCCGCCGTCGACACGTTACAGTCGTGGATTAGTTATGTGTTCGATAGTGTTGATCCCAATTATATACAGGTGCGCCGTAGCCCAACGGACTTTGCCTTTTTCTTTCAAACTGGGTGATGCATGTGGGAAGTATGAGATGACCAAAGATGCTACTTGTTGCTCTCTGTTCTTTTTGTGCTTAGTCCGAGGGCATGAGCGTCTGTATGAGCGACTTCTACCCTTTGCGTGTCTAAAAAGTCCCGCTCAATTTTACTGGCGGGATGCACCAGTCAAAACATGCGTTTGTGATTTCCCAGAACATCAGCAGTTCGCTACTGCCAGTTTCAGCAACTTTATTCGTTTTGTACTGTGCGTATGCGCATCCTGGGTCTTCAACTGTTCAGATGAGATAACATGTTATCTGTGTTGTGTGGAAACCAAAACTTATGTTAGTTTTGTCAGAGCCAGACAGTATTGAAGTGCACAAATTTGCAGAAGTATTATGGGAATAGGATACCCCAGAGTTTCTCCGGTCGGCACCATTTTGAATAGTCTCACAGTGATACAACTTAATGTTTCAGTGGCTTCTCTACCTGTTCCTACCGGTGATCATCGCGTTCCTATTGCCCATCATCTTAATATTGCTCATCTACACGAGTGTGTTGTTCCTGTACCTGTACAAATGGCGAGTTGCCATCAAAAAGGCGTACGACCACAGTCCGTGGGACGGCGCCAGGTATTGTCTGGCTGTGTGCTGGGATGCGACTGGATGGCTGTGGCATGGTTAGTTCATTGGGGCTTTAGCGCTGGATTCAACCGTGTTCCTCAAACTGCTAGTGGACAATCGTCAAAAATATCTGAATGCGAAGGGAAATCATAGAATTTTCAATATTTCATGTCATGTCGTGCTTTCAATATTTCATGCCATGTCATGCCAATGCTCGATCGTGCGTGGCAGATCTGACCAGTGTTTTTGCGCCTCCAGTTCCAGATCAAGAACTGTTCGGCCAATTTGATTTTGAGTTCGGTCAACGCAGCAAAACAATTACACAAGCTGTAATTTCAATTCACGTTAGATTTTCATGTTTTTCTAACAAGATTTGCCACATTGCCTACGGGCGTTTGCATTCACCTGGCACTGGAGGTGCAAAAACTCAAATAAAAATAAAAATTAAATACGACGCCAAATTCACGATTTTTGCACTGCACAAGTGATTGTGCAATCTTTCGGGTGACGATCAAAACCGGTTATTTCCTGTAACTATGTTCCAGAATATGCGCCACCAAAGGGGCAAACAGGAGGTTAGTTAGTTAGTTTATAGCGTCGACACCCACTCAATAATACATAAATAAGAAGATTAAGTGAAAGAAGCATAATTACAAGACCGGGTGTGGAGTTTACGGGCATGAAAATAAATACAAAACAGGGTGTGCAAGTTACGGGAATGAAAAATAAATACAAAACCAAGACAGGAAAGGGTGAGAAGGTGGACGAAATCACGGACAGACAGACACAGACAACATGCAATCAGAAATTAAATGTACGCAGGCAGAGCCACAACAATGTACAACGGTGCAATACCGGACGGTGCGGAATACTGTGACATAAAATCCGAAAGCAATCTGTTAGATCGTCCATCTTTGTGTCCGTAGCGCATCTTTTTCCGCGGTGGCCAGCCGCTCAGGAGGACCATCGCCCCTTCCCACATTGTCCTTGCAGGTCAGTAGTCCAATGTGGTGCCACTCGGGCTCCGGCTTGCGCATGGTTCCATTAATCGGAAAGTTTTCGGCGAATTCGGCCGGCGCTGCCATTTGCCACTGTCGTTGCTCGGGCGCCACCACGGGAAGGTATTCGCCTCGACCCCGGCAAACAGGAGGTCGACTGGAAATTGTAGACCGAGGACCAAAATACGATTTTTCATAATGTAAAGAGGGCACATTGCACTTCGTTGTTTCGTAGGATTCGAAATCAACGGTCTCGAGCACATTCCGGACACCGGTCCAGCAATGATCGTGTTCTATCACGGCGCGACGCCAATCGACGTCTACTATCTGTTGGCGAAAATCATTATTCACAAAAAACGTATGCTACACACGGTCGGCGATAAATTCATATGGAAAATACCGGGTTGGTGATTTTTAGTCATCTATTTACTTTATTTTTAACCACCATGGCCGAATACAAAGCACGTGTTCAGGTCTGCGCCTGATGTGTGACGTGTTCTGCGTGACCCCCGGCACGGTGCAAGATTGTGTCGACACCCTGAACAAGGGTGCCCTATTGTGCATATCACCGGGCGGTGTGCGCGAGGCGTTGTTCGCCGACCCCGATAGATACAATCTGTTGTGGGCCGATCGGCTCGGATTTGCCAAGGTCGTTTGCCAATCAAAAGTGGTGAGTGAAAAATTTCGATATTTTCTTTAACAACTCGTGGAGAGTGTTGTTTTCTATGCCCTATTTTCTTTTATTCCACCGTGGGAGGCGGGAGGATCGCATTTTTTGCGCCATCCTTCGACACCTCAACTCAAACATGTACTGTATGGTTAGAGGGTGCCAAAAAGTGTAGGTGTCGGGTCATTTCGTTTAAAAAATCTTGAATTCAGTAAAATGAGCCAAAAATTGCATTAATGATCCAAATGAGCAAAATTTTGTCTGTTTTTGCTTCAAAAACTATATGCCGGCTGTTGGCTTTTTTCTCATGTCGGGTGTCCCGACCTCTAACCCTACTGTATCGCAAGGTTGGTAACATTCGAGATCGCTGTTTTGTTGAAAAAGGTAGTTGATGATCACTGAGACACACAAGAATAAAAAAAACAACAGTAGCTACTGTAGCTGTAAATAATTTTTCAGCAGACCGGAACAGGACTGCGCGTAGGACTGTTTTTTCATTTTCATTGAATGAGTGAAATAAGTCATGATTTTGTGTCCCCACCCCATAGTGGATTTCACTGACAAAAATAAAGCATTTGTGATGGAGTTACACACTGGCAGGACTCTGGCGATGGACTACACAATGCTGTACAGAGACAGAGATGCCCATGGGCTGATGGGTATGGCGTACTTATAATAGCACGATGGAAAGTAAACAAGCCTAAATATCAAATAACGCTGACGACTTTGTTGACAGACGAGCAGGCGCTTATGGTTTTTGCGAGATATTGAAAATTATCTGGATATCTCGCTGGTAACCTGTGTGCTTTGATTAATTTAATGTTTTACGATGAGCGCGTTTCGTCTTCGTGTTGGTTTCCCAATCGGATTACTCAGCACAGATGCTTGTGCGCTTGATTCCAAATTGGCCGTGACGCCCAAATGCCCGTTACCAGGTTTCCGAGCCGAGATTGCGGGCGTCATATTTAGATTAGCTAAAGTGGAGTTTGACCTGATTCCGCAATTGTACAATTTTACTGCCGTGGTCGAATGTATTACAAACGGAACGTATGACACTGCGCTACTGCGGTTGACCCCTACCGCCTGGCGGCTACAAAACGCCAAAGCCAGTTATCCAATCCGTGCTTGGGACGAACGTTTCTTTGCGCTCGGTACGGCGGAACAAGGAGCCGATTTGAACAACAGAGCGCTCAAATTCCTGAATGTTTTCAACGTGTGGGTGTGGCTGATGGCTGTGTTGACAGTGCTGATCAGCCACGGGTACCAAAGATTTGCGGACAAGCTGCTACCTTCCAAACCGATCCAGTCAAAAGCGTTTCTTGTCGTCATCATCAGCTTCTTTTGGATGCTTTTCGTCGGTTTGTACCGCAACGGCATGCTGGCTAATCTTTTGACGCCCAGACGTGCGTTTCAGTTTGATGATTTTGACGACCTGTTAGCATTGATTCGAACGGGTGATGTGAGGTTCGTTTCAACCAGAAATGCGTGGATCAACTCGAAGGTCGGTCATTATTTGCGTGTTGATGTTAAATTTTTTACCCAAACCAGTCGAATCGATAAAACGAAAGTGAGTACTACTGCGGTACGATGTGTTTCAGGCTCCTGACGTCACACGCTTGCTGCAAGTTCTCCAAAGAAGACCAATGACCGTTGTGGATTGTCAAAGCTTGGCTCCACTTCTTGGTTCCATTCAAACAGGTCGAGTTGTCTACATGAACTCGGAAGAATGTATTCATGACTGGCACGGAAAATCCTGTGGCACGCGCTACGTGCACTTGGAAACTATCGGGGGCTTGATAAATGGGTTGTTGTTCAACAAAAACGTTCCTGACAGTGTTATTGATCGCATCAATCTCGCAATTGCGGAGGCTGAGGTTGGCCTGCAACAGATCAAGCAAAGATACATGACCGTAATGGACAGAAGTTTGAAGAACTGTTCAACCAATGGAGTTCATCTCGATTATGCGCCAGGGCGTACTTCTCTTGGGTTTGATGATATTGTTGGAGTTTGGTTTGTTTGTGTTCTCGGCTTTGCTATTGCCGCTGTTGGACTAGCTCTTGAGCATCTTCATGTGACCATTAGTGGCAGAATTAATTGTTCCCTTAAGACCATGTGAAGGGATAAACAGCCTTATGTTTTTTGCTGAAACGTTTCTGCTGTTCAAGACCTCGTACTTTCTTATTGTCGAGCTGTCCAACTCCTGTCGTGACGTCTGTTAATTTTGGAAAATATGCGGTTTGTTCGACTCCTGTTTGTGTAACCGACATCCGATACACAGTTTTTATGTGCCATGTGGTGAATCTAATTGAGGACTTGGCTGCGCATTACGCAGAGCCACAGGGACGCACTAAAATATTTTTTGGACAAAACAGTTGTTGCGCTCTCGACGCCGATTCAGATCGACGTGCCTCGAGCTTCGCAAGTTATGTGCTCTAATTCAATTGTTCACAGAGCGCGAATCGACCACCACCGGTGCCTTGTGTTCACTGCATTGACCGAGAAGGAATTACTTTCGGTCATATCGGTCGGTCAGACATCATACTCACGCTACAAACCGCATACGACTGTGCGTTGGCATATTTTCTCACAGGCCAATTGATTTAATGATACACCCATGTGCGTTTGACTCAAATTTAGTCGTGACCACCAGCTGCCCATACCCCGGCTATTTCGCAGAAACAATTGGCATATTATTTCGGTTGGCTAACGTTGAGATTCAATTGTTTCCGGTGCGGCAAAACTTGCATAACATGCTACCGTTGATCTACAATGGTACGGTGGATACGGCAGTTGTAAATTACGTCTCACACCCACAATCGAACGACTCCAATGGGCCAAACCAAGTTACCCAATTGACGTCTGTTTGTGCTCGGCTCAGGCAAGCATAGTGACCGAACAGTGAGGTTGTTCTGGCTGGGTGTGGCCCCAGGAATACTGCTTGTGAGCAAAGCGTACGGAGGAAGGATTATTCGTCGCCTGGTTCCTTCGAAAGCCATACAGTGTCAAGCATTTCATGTTGTCATCATCAGCTTCTTCATTATGCTTTTCGTCGGTTTGTATCGCATCCGTTTACTGACCAACATACTGACTGCGAAGCACTTGTATCAATTCAATAGCTTCAAACAAATGTTTGAGCAAATTCAACGTTGTGATCTCCAATCTATTGCTCTCAATACAGTTGGAAGAGCTCTATGCAGGCTTGTTCAAAATCAAGTTGAAACACCTGAACTCGCTAAATAAGGAACTCAAAAATTGTTCTTCTGGTAATAAACAAGCGAATTCGGTGCGAAAGCGAACTCCTTTTACTGTTGGTGGACTGATTGGACCTGGCATCACGTTTGGACTCGGACTCGTAATGTCTGCGTTTGCACGAGTTGCCTCGATTGTCGGCAGTCTTCAGAAGCTATAAATGAACTCAGATGAAATGAAGTTTCTGTTTTCCGCTGAGCGCTACTCGGTTTGGTACAAAATTCGTGCACCTGTTTGTGGCGCCCTGGCTTGTAGCTTGTTTGCTGATGTGAACACGCAAATGCTGAACTTTCTGGCTGGTTTTCTTCTTATTTGTGTCAAAGTAAATGTGCCACGACTGGATTGCATTGCGTGTCTTCAGGTACTTTGCACATGTCGCATTTTGTTCCCCGTGCTCCGTGCTGTTCTGAGTGCGTTTCCATGTCATCCAATACCGTCGCAAAATAACTTTTATTTGTTGGTTTCGATCATGAGTGTTCAGCCACTTAGTTTTCGAGCAAGAATAATTTAATTTGCTTACATTGTGCGCTATTTTTTGCTGTTTGGTGTGCGAACGCAGCGACCGAGAAGTGCACAACGATATTGTTTCTGTTCACAACACCTCCATTCTATTGCACCACAAATGACTGGCTATCTGTTGCGCGTTGGTGCCCCACTCACCAGTTACTTGTGCAACCATTGTGCGATCAAATCAAAGTTGGTGGTAACAGCCGAATGTCGCGACCCTGGAACCATTGCAGAAACAGTTGGACTTGTGTTTAGATTAGCGGGAATTGACTACGAGGTGGTACCGCAACGTTGGAATCTTTCGAGCAACCTTGAATCAATTCGGAACGGTGATGTCGACACCGCAGTTATTCCGCTCACACCCACACCTGCACGATTACAAGATTTTAACGCCAGTTATCCCATTCGAAGCTGGGACGATTTTGTGTACGCGTTGGGCACTGACAAGCACACCGTCGATTTCAGTCACAAAACGTTGGGCTTCCTGCATGTGTTCAATGTCTGGGTCTGGTTGATGACCATTGTAGTGCTGCTGATCAGCAAGGCCTATCGCTTGTTCGCCGCTCGTTGGATTCCATTGCGACCGACACAATGTCAAAGTTTCGCGTACTTTCGAGCATGTCACATTGTGACCGTCAGTTTCTTCATGATGCTCTTTGTCGGCTTGTATCGAACCGGGCTGTTGGCCAATCTGCTGACCGCAAAGCACGTGTACCAATTCAACAGCTTCGACGAGTTGTTGAACAAAATAAACTCTGGTGATGTGAAAATTCTGACTGCCGAATACTCGTGGATGGAGTCTGAGGTAAGTCGAATCACGCTTCAAGAAGAAGGACGAAAGAATTAGATTCTCTCAGTCCCGCAGGCACCTGACGTCGTAAAATTGAAGGCGACTTTGAATGAAGACACCATGATAGTCGACGACGGTAGCAATGCGTATGGTTACCGCGTTGATATTCAACGAGGCAACATCGTCTATGTCAGTGTTGAGCCATTTGTACGACAGGTGCACGCGGAATGGTGCGGCACGAGGTACATGCATCTGCAGTCGCTTGAATCGGCCGTCAATGGGTTGTTGTTCAACAAGAATGTGCCGGATGCTATCATTAATCGAATCAATGCTGCAATACTGGAATCGCAGATTGGACTACAACACATCAGAGCCAGATATATGAACGGATTGGACAGAGCAGCCGTCAGAGCTTGCTCACTTGGCTCTGAACACAAAGGATTGAAGCATGGCGAGAAACGTTTACGTATCGGTGTTGACGGTGTGATTGGAATTGGTCTTTTCTGCGCTGTTGGTTTCGTGGTCGCTGCTATCGTGTTGCTTATTGAGTGGATGTTCAGACTTTATTATTGTCAATAAACGACACAAAAAAACTTGTTGAGAAAATTGGTAATCTTAGAAACACCTGAGAACTGTCGGGGGATGCAGTAACTGCTTTTCTGAATGAAATCAAACAGAACCTTAGTCCACTCACTGCTTGTCAGGGCAAATGTCCAGTGATGGCTAGAATTGTAGGTCATTCGAAGCAACAAACATAGGAAGAAAAAAGGTCCGTCCGCACCGCATGTATATCGATGGTTTGTTTGAACTGCCAGAACGCGCAAAAACTGCTGGTCTCACAAGAATTCAGAAGTGATTGGCAATGTTACGAAGATCGAATACAGTGTGTACACATGCTGCTCAACTCTTCGTATTTCATCTGATTTTCAGCCTGTGATAGCCATGTTCACTGAAAATACGCGCGAGTCATTCCGTGTCCCCGGCTGGTGCAGAGGAGGTTGGTGACGCTCAATAATTGTTTTTCGTGCCCAATTCACGTGTGTTCACTTTGTCAATAAATCGATCATAAATCCACTATTCCATTCAGCTTTCTTTCGTCGTCTCTATGAGCGAACGCGCTTTCCATGTGTGCTTCTTTATGGCGGTTTTCCCGTCAAACTAACGTGAGTTCTGTTGCCAGTGTACATTTACATTGCAGTTTTCTTTTCTTCAACAAACTGATCCCTCAAATTCCAGTTTGCATCTATCTCCGGTCGATCTTACTTCCCCGATAGATTCCACCAGCAATGGCAGTGTACATAATGATTCAGTCTGTGATTCTTCGCCTCCTACGTCTGCGATCGAAGAGACTTCATCGGACCCCAACAGCAGCAGTCCGCCGGTGCTCTATAACGGCCTGTCGCCTTTGGATGTCAGGAACAGAATAGCAGCCGAAATGCGCGCGTTGATTGCGCGGCAACAGCGCTTACCCGGAAATATATTCTGGTCGATTTTGGATCGGTTCAGGAAGAAGAATGCCCGTTCCGGTCCGAAGCCGGTCAGGGGCGCGAATACGGTGCTGCCTGTGCCTGACGCATCAGGGGAAGTGGACAGGTTTCCCGACCCAGACCAGGAGCTTGACAACGATGTGGATGATGATGACGATGATGATGACACCAGGCCACTGTTGCTGCATGAACAGGGTGACACCGACACGATTTAGCCTTTTGCATGAAAATGCTACCAATTCTGTGCACTAACATACATAACAGTGGAAAAAGTGAAATGCTCGCTCTTTTGACAGGTCATACCATTTCATTTGCCATCATGTGTTCAACATTATTTTGCAATTCTACTAGTTTGCTCTCGGCGGTATCTCATCTTATCTGAACTCAATTTTGATCATCAAATTTCGTTTTTCTTATTTAATCGGTGATGCTTTGGTGACAATTGTTTCACAAAATAATTCTACCGACTCTTCTTTTAGCTCAGAGACAAGCATGCTGTCTTTTAATTTGACCTGTGTTCTGGATTCCAGTTAATTCCTTCGTTTATACCACATTTGTGCAAGTTTGGTGTTCTTTCACTGCTCCTCACTTTGTGCTTCAATACTGGGCAAGGGCAGCCATCCCACTCTTTCCTTTACAATTTGCCTGGTCTTTTGGTTTGACTACGTGTTCGCTTTAGGGCTTTTAGTTTAGATGGTGTGCCAGTTTCTGGATACAGTCTACCCATCTCCAAGATCAAATGTGGTACTTCATGTGGCTTGCTGTACGTAGTGACGACAAATCCACTGGACGTGATATGATAATGCGATTGCAACATTATTTTTGTGTGTTGTGTTCAATTACTAGTCAGTTACATAGTCCCATGAAGTGTTGTGCTTGTACCATATTTAGTTCAGCGTTCCATTTGTATGTCTGCCGGTGTAGAAAGTTATGTTCGAAAGACCTATCTACTGTAATTGCCGAAGGAGCGAACTTCAAATGTATAGCTTGCTTTAAAAATAAAAGTTGAAATCAAGAATTTGTTGAAATTGTTTTCGAAATGTTGGTTATGGTTTCTCACCAAGCGGGATGATTGCTTGCAAACCCGCATACAAGTCGTATACTGAGATTCTATTGTCCAAAAAGGGATAAGAGATTTCAGCGCGAAACTCCAACGTTTCAACTGACTTCAGGGACACGACAATAACAACAATGGTGGACAGATTAGGTATCTGCCTTTCGTGATTGTCTGCATTATTTTTAAGAGTAGGCCTCGTCGTCTTACCAAATCGTGAGGAATGTAGTAATATTCATTTTTCACTACATCTACCGAAATGGACATCATTCCTACTGCGGTAGATCGTGGTTATCATATGTGGATGGTGGGAATCAACTTAAATACAGTAGGTTTTGTGTTCCAGTTGGTACCGAGGTCAATCTACGTCGTATCAGTGGCGTCGAGAATTGTTTCGGAAGTGCTGGCCAGCCGTTGGCAGTACCCGGACGTGTTCTCGTGGGTGAAGGTGGGAGGACATGGATGCTCTTTGCTCTTTGGATACCATATTACGTTGATTTTGCCGACGAAAAGCGGCCTTATGATTCATCATCACCTTTTTCAGGCGTGCTGATCAAGTTGTGCCGAAAAAAGCCCAAACAACGTCAATTCTTCCTCTTCAATGATATCCTGGTGTACGGCACTATTCTGATCGCCAAACGTAAATACAATCGACAACATATCATACCGCTGGAAGAGGTTCAACTCGAGGACTTGCCCGATGACGCTGGTTAATTTCCGGTTTTTGCCTTCGTTGTTTCTTGGTGTCATCATTGTTTCCTTTTTTGCGCAGGAAATGCTCACGAAAACAAACACCTGTGCTATGAAGGTATCATAAAGCACGTTGTGAGTGTCGTGGGGTGTTGCGTAGCCTGCATGCTTCGACAATAAATAGAAACTAATAAAATCCCCAACAACTATCTTATCTGCCCTGAAATGTTTGGTACTTCCAACTGGTTATCTGGTTCTGATTCCCTGATCGCTAATTTGCTTTGACATGCAGTCTGCCTTAATGGCATGAGCGAGACCTCGTAGGTCCGCACAATGTTTCCTATTTTATCAAAGTTTTATTCACATCCGATTCGGAAACAGTCTACCTTTCTTAAAAGAAGGTTGCCTGTCCGCGGTGGTTCACTCACAATAAAGAGGGTTGGTGTGTTGACTTTCAAAACGCAACAAAGCTGGCTAGTTCAATCAATTGCATGTAAATCAGTTCACCAATCCTTAAACCCAAGGTCACCCATCAGCCGATCAGCCCACACAGATAAAGCAACAGTTTTCGTCGCTTCAGATCAGCAAAACGGCTGGCTTGTGAAGACCCGTACGAAATCGTTCGCGGTCTACGCGGCAACGGCACAGGAGAAGACGGAATGGATGCAGCACATACAACGATCCGTCAATGATTTGTTGAGCAAAGGTAGAGTTGGGACGGTTGGACTTCAGACGTCCGGTGTTGAATGTAAACAGCTGTGTTATCTGCTTAAACTGGCTGTCCTCGCCGATGACGTTGACGTGTATTGAAACATTACCTACTATACGTCCCATTCCAATTCAGGTGGAAAACAAGCAGCATCGGAGCACGCGGCTGTCTGGGTGCCGGACACCAATGCCACCACTTGTATGGTGTGCGGCACTAAGAAATTCACATTCATCGAGCGCAGGGTGAGTCTAATTTATTCATTTTTTGCTGTTGGATGAAGCATTCTCATCCATTCGCAGCATCACTGTCGCAAGTGTGGCCGAGTGGTGTGTGCCATGTGCTCGAATCGCCGTTTCCATATACCGACGCTCAGTTCGAAACCCGTCCGTGTCTGCACCGTACGTTGATGTGTGTTTGTGTTCATAACCGATCTCTGAAGTCGTTTTGATACTTTGTTGCTTCATTAGGGTCAGCGTGATAATTGTTGAAGGAAGAGGCATGGTTGACTGACCCCTATCCTCACTGGATGATTTGTTCCAATTGACCAAGTCATCTAATGATCGGCTTGCAATGTCACTGATTGGTCCGCTGCGCTCTCATATCAACTTTACGTATATGCAGGCATGTTTCGACGAACTAACCACGAGTCAGCCGAATGCAATATGCAATCACACAAATGCATCGATGGATTCGAGTGGGGAGGAGTGCAGTGACGATGATGAACCTAATGTTTCACCGGATAACAGTGCCTTGGGTGCACAGGTTGGGGTACTTGTGCGTTTTCGCGCTTTTTTCTCTTTTTTCGAGCATTGGGTCGAATTGAGTGTTTTTCAGACTCAATTCTACGGCTCACCTACAAGTCCGCCTTCATAAATCAGGCTGTTTACGTGTCACACAAATTTCACACCTACCTGTATGTGGTCAACATTTCATTGATTTAGTTTTGTACCGCATTTTTCGGATGCATACGGTTGAGATTTTTGTTCACGATTTGAAAACTCACATTTTTAGGCAATTTGGGGTGTTAGTCGTTGTGCTCATAACAGTGGCCTTATGATGATTGTTCCTATCGTAATTTTGTGATTCGATTTTAAAAACATTACATACGATACGGTTTTTAGGCGTACCCAATGGGCGTTACATTTTTCTGCGTTTTTGTTGATGTTTCAAACCAACTTGTTTTACCCACTGCACGAATTGGGGAATTTTTGTAGAATATTTTGACATCACGTGTGTGCGAGCGATCATTATGGAATCACTGTATGCGCCATGTTTATTGTTCTACAATTTACTTATTTTTTTATCTTGATACGTTTTTGTCTTGTTGAGATTAAACCCTCAACTTCCCGTTGTTTATTGATTTGCCATCATAAACGAAAACCAGTAGTTGGACGAACCAAAAGAAAGCTAGTTGGAACGTAGTAGAAAGCCAAACATGCAAACGTCAGAGGTTTGGCAACATGTAGAATGAGCATTCCAGAATGAGCATTCCAGTCACCCGATTTTCAAGTACTGCACACGATACAAACAACACTCGGCGTAGATCACACCACACACTATGAATGTTTTGTAGATTGGGTCCAGTGCAGTGCCGGTGTCGCTGAATGCCACCTCGATGCGCGTCATTTCGCTTTCTTCGCCCACAAACCTGCAATTATAAGCATGTGATGGACGAAACATCAGCTTGCCTATTGTTCAGTCAGAGTTAGACACAATGGTGCAGCAACCCACAGGTATTGAATACATTGTTTGACTAAGAAACCACTTTTTCACCAACAGGTTCAATTTCAGATTACAATCTGCCATCTGGTGAAATAAACAGGACCCGGCCACTTTTGTCACCAAAAAGAATTTCCACTATAAATTACTTGCATGATGTTCACGCTGGGTATATTTTGAACATGACGAGACATTTGTTGAGTGTGGGAGTGGGGCAACGAGTTTGGTGGGTTATGGAATGTGCAGGCGTAAAATTGCAGAAACAACGCCATAATACAAGTAACAGACAAATAGTTTGGTGTTTCAGCTCGAGCCAGCTCCATTTCGCTCATTTTTCTGCTCATTGGACTATTTCTGATGCTTGATGATGATGACACCCGTGGTACCTCAGATTTTTGTCATTATAATGTGAATCGTGATGCAGTATGTTTTTGGTTGCCAGTTTTGACCTGTTCTTTCAGACGGCAGTGCACCAGGTCATCGTCAGTGCGAATGCACCAGATGACCACCTGACGCCAAAGACAAGCTGGTTTTCTGCCAGCGTAAAACTTAAGAAGAGAGGTCTCATCAGCAGTTAAGGAACCATTCAGAGTGCAACGTCACCAAAAAAGAAATCTCCACTAGAGAGTTCACGTGGAAATTGGGGACCTAGAGGGTCACTATTGAGAGGGTAGACTGTATTGTTGTTTACACCTGTAGTCAAGCAAACGCAACAGAATGGCACGCAACGACCCGTTTGCTCTACAAAACAAGCAAGGTTTACTAAAAGGAAAAAGCGTAAGAAATTATAGTGATATTTTCTTTATGTTTCCTGTTTTTGTACTCATGTTGCGTGTGACACGCAATAGCGAATCAGTTAGTTGCACGACAAATCACGCATGATACTGCATCCTTTAATGTCACCTATTGTTTCTGGTTTTGCTGACTGACGTGATTGTTTTGCTGTTTATCGCGTGCTGAAGGTGCTTGCACGAAAACATGTACACGCTGCTGAAGCTTGACAATCAAGAGTATGTATCAGCAACAGGTGCGTTGGGCCAAGAGTCGAGTGGGCAGCTTGTGATGGGTTACGGTAGAGCCCGAGAATAACCGCAAAAAAGAAGAAATAGTGGATTGAGAGGTATAAGATGACCAAAGGTTTCTAAATTTTGTTCCCGTTTGCAAAATCACCAATTTTCGGTTGCTTCAGATGAACGAAACTGTTGTCATCAGCGGTGAGTACCGCAGTTGGGATGAGTACAATGACAAGGAGAAGTTGCGCATTGTCACCTACACCTGCTATTTTGTCGAAGGTAAGCTGCAGACAAATTACTCAAAATTTTAGGCCAAGATCCAGTCTCCTTTGTTGTACCAGGCGTGATGCTCGCCATAACGAACTTTCTGATCGTCGTTGCAATCATGGGCTACAAACAGATGCGAAGCAAAAAGGAGTACGTCACGATATTCTCGCTGGCGCTGGCCGATTGCCTACAAGGTTAGGTTTGAACTCAGGCTAGGCTTACTCTTGGGCTCGCAACTACATAGGCGTGTTCTTGCGTTTGGGCAGTCGCAGGCCTAATCGAATTTTAGGATCTGCTCTTTTGAACTCCGTTTTTTCCGTTGATCACGATGGACATGCTCAGATTGATTGTGCCCAACTGTCCGTCCATCTGCCTTCCAGGTATCGGGTTCGTATGGGCAGCGATCTACCGTCTACCAACTGTGTTCACCGGTGAATATCTGCGACGTGTCAACTCGTGGTATTGCATGCATCTGCGTACGCCTAGCATTCTCTTTATAGTCGTGTATCCACTGGGCGGGTTCATGTTGTTGCTAGTGAGTGTTGAGCGTTCAGTCGCTATGGCGGTGCCATTGAAGTACTTCACTTGGTCGGTCAAACATGTTTGGCGTCTGGCATCCGTGTTCTATGCGACCAGCCTTGCCATATCAGGCATGCTGTTCTACTCGGCGATCGCTGAGCCCCGTGAACGCGTGGTGCACAGCGCCATTTGTACGACCAGCACGGCGATAGGCAGTGTCTGGGGCAAGACCCTATACTTCATCTCACGTACATTCACCGGAGTGGCTAGTGTCCTGTTGTACTGCGCCATACCCCTGTTGTACTGGCGATACACTCGTAAGGTGGGCAGTGGTCAGGCGGCTGGCGGTAGTAATTCGCAGGCACAGCAGCAGCAGATGAAGACGCAACGTCGCATTACCGTAACCCTTGGTATGTCAGCAATGTTCACGTTGACCTTGATGGTCATCCCCAGTGCGTTGCAGACGTATTCGGGTCAATACTTTCCCCCACTACTCCATTCGTTCGTGGGACCTGCGTGTGCGGCGGTAGTGAATCTGAACCCGATATTGAACATCGTGCTCTATGTGACACGACACTCCGACATCCGACACGCCATAGTGTCGGTGCTGAAGTGTCGCACCAGCTTGAAGACGCATACGTTCGCTGGCACTGCTGCTGCTGTGAATGCGGCGAACAAATTCAACAACAAACAAGATACGGCACAGGCATGATAATTGTGCTTAGAAGTTATGCCAATGTCCTAGACCTGTCGATATGAAAAACCTATACCTCTGACTGCATTCTGACACTTGCTTTCATTATGGCTATCAAACCTCGCTTGTTCCTGTTGGCGCAAAAACACACCGCTTTTACTGTACATCGTGTTAGTTATTCCGATCTCCTGTTCCTCGCATTGTGCTCTGTACGCGCGTAAAGGGCTCATCTCGTGTTCCGGATCGCACCAAACAGAGCGTTACGTGAGCTAGTTGTATTCTGAACTATGTGTTGTTCAGTGTTCAGTGTTGTTTTGTGTGGCACCCCATTATGCTGATTAATATGGAATCCCGTCGACCGGGACCAACCAGCAATATGTACAGTATGTACATAGCTGTCTGTATTTTCCTGTCCGTTGTGTCTCTGACCATCGAACTGTTGTCTGAATCAAGAAATCGTGTTTGTGCTACTGTTAGCCTAGTATTGTTGTGCCATTGTGTGTAGGTATACATTTAATGCATACTTCTGTTCCCGTTCTTATCCTTTGAAAATATATAACCCATATTTTGTTACAATTAGTTTTAGAACGTCATTTTTCGTATTATTATACAAACAAATTTATCGACAGTGCTCAAACGGGACTGCTCATCGGGATTTCTTATAGGGGTTGAAATTTTCCGGATCGCGATCCCGTTCGAGCGCTGTTTATCGACCTCAGTATCGGTCGGTACATTTGTATTGCATTATTTTGTCAACGCTGAATTTGTAGTGTAAACTCAGTGCATACCTGCGACACACGATTAGGTTTATATTTATGTAGATTGACACTTAGGCAAATCATGTGTTCTTGTAATTGAACTTGTTTGTATGTCGTGTCGTGTGTGATTGCAGTTTGGTGACGTACAGTCGCAGTGACTATGATGAAATAAAAGTTCCATGTTGTTACATACATGTACAGAATGTTGTTGTGGAATAATCAAATGTGAAACTTACAACACAAAGAACTGCCCCAAACTGACCGACTAACGACGGCGTATTGTAGTCCTCCATTTGGAGCGTACACCGAACAGTCGTCAAGATGGAGAATGGGCAGGCCTGAAATGGGCGGCAACAAAATCGAAGCTCGCACTTATTTCCTTCAGTGCGCGGAGCAAAAATTTTAAGTCGCCGCCATTTCAACAAAAATTTAGTTAAAGAGCCCAAACTTGCACACAAGGTGCAAAAGTCATCCAGCTTCGCGCCCGCACGCGCGACTGCGGGGAAGCTACATATTGTTGACAATTTTGCAAAACCGTTCTTCCTTTTTTCCACCTTATTTTTATGCACATTGCTTTTGGGGTTTTCTGCTTTTGCCCATATTAACGCTTCGCGATATAAAATAACGATACAAGAAAGTAAATATGCCCTAACGGCATAATATTAGGATATGCCACCTGATGAAACTGCATAAAAGTACGATACTAGAGAATTTTAGATTTCGAATTTCACACAATACAGTCGAAAAGCAGTCTTTATTCAGCATACTGGAAACACGCGCACCAAATCAAAGTGGAACACATCTGTGTTTCCACTATGCTGAATAAAGACTGTTTTCGACTGAAGTGCAGAATTCGAAATGCAAAATTCTCTAGTATCGTACTTTTATGCAGTTTCATCAGATGGCATATCCTAATATTGTGCCCTCAAAGCATATTTCTTTCTTGTACAGTACCGGGTGCAATTCTGGGCTGAAAGTTGAAGTCCCGTGCACGCGCGTGCGAAACAGTGCAAAGTATAGGCAAAATCGAAGTAACTTCGCGTGCACGCTCGTGCACGCGACTTCGACTTTCAGCCTAGAATTGCACCCGGAACTGTACATATACATCCTTGACGTAAGTACTGTATGTCCTGCTACAAGACGTTTAAAAACCGCTCAACTGACGTTTTACGTCACTAACTCTGTGGATTCCGTATCGTCAACACATGGCTGATCTCATCTATTTCCATTGTGGCCAGCAAGTGGTGGAATTTGTCGCTGATCTGAAAAGCAAAAAACATGTGATGACTCGGCACTGACGATGATCGGTTTTACCGGAAGCCGTCTGGGGACCAGTGCATGCAGTTCACAAGCAATAGTTCTGGTGTCAAACTCAAGCCGTTCTTATTTTTTGAAGACACAGCACGCATTCTGAGACGTCACCTTTGCGCGTCTGAGGTTGGTGACAATCCTGAATCTCCACTTCTCCTCCACCCGAACAACGCATTCGCGACCGAACAGACTCTCGATCTGCATTTCGTACTTTTTCTTGCTCCACCATCCATTCGATTGCTCCTGAATGTGTTGTTTTCTCGCTGCCATTTTTTCCCTTAAAATTCTTCCAGGAACTCAATCATTATAATTTTCCCTTCACCTGGTCTTTGATTTTCCACTTTTGTTCATTGCAGTTGTGACTGACGAATTGCAGCAGCCATTGAGTGCGATTTCTGAACAAAACGGCGGGTTTGATTTGCACCAGACTCAGCCTTGGCACGTTGTCTAATCGAAGGAGGGGATCGGCATGGACCACGTCTTGGACTGGGAACGTTGTTTCGGTCTGTGGTGACGACTGCTGTCGAAGCATTGAAATTGTCATACGCATAAAAAGTATTGAAAATTTGAGACGTTTTATCAACTTTTATTTATCCTTCCAAGGATAAACTTTAAACTTGCGAAGCTTTTAAATTTTGGCTTGGATGTTTGGTTCGATCGATTTGTAGTGTCTGTTCGCCACGCTATGTTTGTGCACAGTTTAGCTGTGGTAACATCATCATGAATAATCATGTTTATTCTGCCCGTGGTCACACAGGAAACTTTTATCAACTTGCCAACGTTATACATTTGTAAATGTACAGAATCGGGCCAACATGGGTCAAAACGCCACGCGTAACATCATGCGAAACAGCTTATTGCTCTCTGGTTGCCACATCGCAGCCTGCTAACGTCATCTTTATTTTCGTCTTTATCGTATTATAATATACGGTGACTGGCAAGCAGACGGCGTATTTAGCAGTAGACATCCTGCATCAACAACATGCGTCAACCACAATACAATTGGTCAGCTAAACTCAAAATCTCTATAGCTTGGCCTATACGGTTTCGGCTCATATAGTGTCTATTGAACTTTTAGAACGTGTCTGAGAGCTTATTTACTTGTTGATAAAGTGACAAAATTCAAACTTGGATGACATAACAACGACAGAGCATCAAGGCCAAGAAACGCACAATAACAGGCATGCATGATTCAAACCAAAAATTGTGAGAGAAAGCATGTAGCAGAACGAGCAACACAGAAACAAATTGTTGAATAACACAAAGAAACACGACAAAGAAAAGAAAATTATAATGAAGCGAAGTATGCCACAATAAAATCGTTCGGTTCTGAAACTTTGAAACAAAGACCTGCATAATACCATGGCAGTGACGCAAACTAAAGCATAGCGAGACCCGACAATAACACGAGCACCAAACCAGTCGATGTGAGATGTGTGACTGGAGCGTTGTTGAACACCCGTTTCGCGTGGTCGGGCACTTGTTCGATTTCCCTGCAACACGTTCAAAATCGGTTATCCATCCAGAGGCGCACGTTTCCAAGTGAGTCTTGAATCTCTGTCATGCTGTGCCACAGCATAGAAACACCAGAAAATTCGTCAACCAACGCCAAGCCAAGCCATGTTATGTTTCTCGCGCTCACTCAGGGGGGCTGCTTTGAGTTGACGGCTTGCGAACACAACGAACACGACAAATGATTGCTATTTTTTGAACAAGTTTTGGTGAAATTAATTAACAATTATGTGACGTTTAAGACGCAATAATTTCAGAATTCAGGACGATGATCAAGGTCCATATCGGACCATCTTGATCTCGAAACTTCGCTATCGAAATCTCGAGATATCGAATCAGTTTTTTTCAGACCAAGAAATGCAAATAATAGCTAATGTTTCAATAACTGCACACAGCTCGCTGCACATGCAATACCGATTTGTTCGTCGTGTTGTGTTAGTGACGAACGAGTATATGTACAGTAGGTAACTTCTCCTTCAGCCGAAAATTCTTTCTCGCTCAATTTACAAGTACAATGGTAACAAAACAAAGTAAGTTTTTGCAGACCCACCTGAGTCCATCATCGTACATCTGCTTCACTCGTGTTTGCACTTGTTCAGCCAGCTCAGGCACTTTGTCCTCGCCGTTCGTCCCAGTTCCGCACGGAATTCATCGATCTAAAAAACCGATTGCGTGCAACATCGTATACCTACATATATGTACATAGATCTCATTTATTTAAAGTTTTTCAACGTGAAAGTATTAAATCAAGTGGAAAAATAAACGCGAAAAAATGAAAAAAAATTATTTAATAAGAAATGAAAAATACATATGTTTTCTCACCTCCTTAATATAGGGATCGAGTTTTTTGAGCGCCTCTTTCAGATCGTTGCCCGCTCCGTCGATCATTCGACCACTTTTCTCTTTCAAGTCCACCAAGTACGATCGCATGTCATCCAGGGAACGCTCAAGATCCTGAAGCAGACAAAGATTATGAATTGGGAAAATGTTGTGAATTGTTCATCAGATCGGTTTTGCAGATTGACGGCGCACCGGGTCGTCATCAGTCAGATGGCAAAACCCAGCAGAAATAACGTTATGAGAAAGCCCAGCCCTGCAGCGTTTATCAAAAGTAAATAAGTTCAGAAGTTTAAAAGTTAATAGACAATATGAGGAAACGTATAGGAAGTATAGAGATTTTAGTTTAGTGACAATTGTATTGTGGTTGACGCATGTTGTTGATGCAGGATGTTACTGTAAATACGCCGTCTGCTTGCAGTCACGATATATAATAGATAAAGAGAAAATAAAGATGAGTTAGAGGCTGGATGTGGCAACAGAGAGCAATAAGTGTTTGATGATGTTACGCGTGGCGTTTGACCATGTTGGCCATTTGTACATTTACAAATTATAACGTTGGAAGTGATAAAAGTTTCTGTGTGACACGGGAGAATAAAATAATTATTCATGATGATGTTACAAGCTAAATTGACAAAATAGGTGGCGAAAGACATACAAATGATCAACAAACATCAAGCCAAATTTAAAAGTTGCAAGTTTAAAGTTTATCTTGGAAGGATAAATAAAAGTTGATAAAACGTCTCAAATTTTCAATACTTTTTATGCTATGACAATTTCAATGCTTCACAGCAGTCGTCACCACAGACGAAACAACGTTCCCAGTCCAAACGTGGTCCATGCCATCCCCTCCTTCGATTAGACAACGTGCCAAGGCTGAGTCTGGTGCAAATCAAACCCGCCGTTTTGTTCAGAAATCGCACTCAATGGCTGCTGCAATTCGTCAGTCACAACTGCAATGAACAAAAGTGGAAAATCAAAGACCAGGTGAAGGGAAAATTATAATGATTGAGTTCCTGGAAGAATTTTAAGGGAAAAAATGGCAGCGAGAAAACAACACATTCGCAGGAGCAATCGAATGGATGGTGGAGCAAGAAAAAGTACGAAATGCAGATCGAGAGTCTGTTCGGTCGCGAATGCGTTGTTCGGGTGGAGGAGAAGTGGAGATTCAGGATTGTCACCAACCTCAACGCCAAAGGTGACGTCTCAGAATGCGTGCTGTGTCTTCAAAAAATAAGAACGGCTTGAGTTTGACACCAGAACTATTGCTTGTGAACTGCATGCACTGGTCCCCAGACGGCTTCCGTAAAACCATCATCGTAGTGCCGAGTCATCACATGTTTTTTGCTTTTCAGATCAGCGACAAATTCCACCACTTGCTGGCCACAATGGAAATAGATGAGATCAGCCATGTGTTGACGATACGGAATCCACAGAGTTAGTGACGTAAAACGTCAGTTGAGCGGTTTTTAAACGTCTTGTAGCAGGACATACAGTACTTACGTCAAGGATGTATATGTACAGTTCCGGGTGCAAATATATGCTGAAATTCGAAGTCCGTGCACGCGCGTGCACGCGAATTTACTTCTTTTTTGCCTATACTTTGCAGTTTTTCGCCCCGGCGGCCAGGGGACATCAACTTTCAGCCCAGAATTGCACCCGGTACTGTACAAGAAAGAAATATGCTTTGAGGGCACAATATTAGGATATGCCATCTGATGAAACTGCATAAAAGTACGATACTAGAGAATTTTGCATTTCGAATTCTGCACTTCAGTCGAAAACAGTCTTTATTCAGCATAGTGGAAACACAGATGTGTTCCACTTTGATTTGGTGCGCGTGTTTCCAGTATGCTGAATAAAGACTGCTTTTCGACTGTATTGTGTGAAATTCTAAATCTAAAATTCTCTAGTATCGTACTTTTATGCAGTTTCATCAGGTGGCATATCCTAATATTATGCCGTTAGGGCATATTTACTTTCTTGTATCGTTATTTTATATCGCGAAGCGTTAATATGGGCAAAAGCAGAAAACCCCAAAAGCAATGTGCATAAAAATAAGGTGGAAAAAAGGAAGAACGGTTTTGCAAAATTTCAACAATATGTAGCTTCCCCGCAGTCGCGCGTGCGGGCGCGAAGCTGGATGACTTTTGCACCTTGTGTGCAAGTTTGGGCTTTTTAACTAAATTTTTGTTGAAATGGCGGCGACTTAAAATTTTTGCTCCGCGCACTGAAGGAAATAAGTGCGAGCTTCGATTTTGTTGCCGCCCATTTCAGGCCTGCCCATTCTCCATCTTGACGACTGTTCGGTGTACGCTCCAAATGGAGGACTACAATACGCCGTCGTTAGTCGGTCAGTTTGGGGCAGTTCTTTGTGTTGTAAGTTTCACATTTGATTATTCCACAACAACATTCTGTACATGTATGTAACAACATGGAACTTTTATTTCATCATAGTCACTGCGACTGTACGTCACCAAACTGCAATCACACACGAACGAATACAAACAAGTTCAATTACAAGAACACATGATTTGCCTAAGTGTCAATCTACATAAATATAAACCTAATCGTGGTCGCAGGTATGCACTGAGTTTACACTACAAATTCAGCGTTGACAAAATAATGCAATACAAATGTACCGACCGATACTGAGGTCGATAAACAGCGCTCGAACGGGATCGCGATCCGGAAAATTTCAACCCCTATAAGAAATCCCGATGAGCAGTCCCGTTTGAGCACTGTCGATAAATTTGTTTGTATAATAATACGAAAAATGACGTTCTAAAACTAATTGTAACAAAATATGGGTTATATATTTTCAAAGGATAAGAACGGAACAAAGTATGCATTAAATATACCACACACAATGGCACAACAATACTAGGCTAACAGTAGCACAAACACGATTTCTTGATTCAGACAACAGTTCGATGGTCAGAGACACAACGGACAGGAAAATACAGACAGCTATGTACATACTGTACATATTGCTGGTTGGTCCCGGGATTCCATATTAATCAGCATAATGGGGTGCCACACAAAACAACACTGAACACTGAACAACACATAGTTCAGAATACAACTAGCTCACGTAACGCTCTGTTTGGTGCGATCCGGAACACGAGATGAGCCCTTTACGCGCGTACAGAGCACAATGCGAGGAACAGGAGATCGGAATAACTAACACGATGTACAGTAAAAGCGGTGTGTTTTTGCGCCAACAGGAACAAGCGAGGTTTGATAGCCATAATGAAAGCAAGTGTCAGAATGCAGTCAGGATAGGTTTTTCATATCGACAGGTCTAGGACATTGGCATAACTTCTAAGCACAATTATCATGCCTGTGCCGTATCTTGTTTGTTGTTGAATTTGTTCGCCGCATTCACAGCAGCAGCAGTGCCAGCGAACGTATGCGTCTTCAAGCTGGTGCGACACTTCAGCACCGACACTATGGCGTGTCGGATGTCGGAGTGTCGTGTCACATAGAGCACGATGTTCAATATCGGGTTCAGATTCACTACCGCCGCACACGCAGGTCCCACGAACGAATGGAGTAGTGGGGGAAAGTATTGACCCGAATACGTCTGCAACGCACTGGGGATGACCATCAAGGTCAACGTGAACATTGCTGACATACCAAGGGTTACGGTAATGCGACGTTGCGTCTTCATCTGCTGCTGCTGTGCCTGCGAATTACTACCGCCAGCCGCCTGACCACTGCCCACCTTACGAGTGTATCGCCAGTACAACAGGGGTATGGCGCAGTACAACAGGACACTAGCCACTCCGGTGAATGTACGTGAGATGAAGTATAGGGTCTTGCCCCAGACACTGCCTATCGCCGTGCTGGTCGTACAAATGGCGCTGTGCACCACGCGTTCACGGGGCTCAGCGATCGCCGAGTAGAACAGCATGCCTGATATGGCAAGGCTGGTCGCATAGAACACGGATGCCAGACGCCAAACATGTTTGACCGACCAAGTGAAGTACTTCAATGGCACCGCCATAGCGACTGAACGCTCAACACTCACTAGCAACAACATGAACCCGCCCAGTGGATACACGACTATAAAGAGAATGCTAGGCGTACGCAGATGCATGCAATACCACGAGTTGACACGTCGCAGATATTCACCGGTGAACACAGTTGGTAGACGGTAGATCGCTGCCCATACGAACCCGATACCTGGAAGGCAGATGGACGGACAGTTGGGCACAATCAATCTGAGCATGTCCATCGTGATCAACGGAAAAAACGGAGTTCAAAAGAGCAGATCCTAAAATTCGATTAGGCCTGCGACTGCCCAAACGCAAGAACACGCCTATGTAGTTGCGAGCCCAAGAGTAAGCCTAGCCTGAGTTCAAACCTAACCTTGTAGGCAATCGGCCAGCGCCAGCGAGAATATCGTGACGTACTCCTTTTTGCTTCGCATCTGTTTGTAGCCCATGATTGCAACGACGATCAGAAAGTTCGTTATGGCGAGCATCACGCCTGGTACAACAAAGGAGACTGGATCTTGGCCTAAAATTTTGAGTAATTTGTCTGCAGCTTACCTTCGACAAAATAGCAGGTGTAGGTGACAATGCGCAACTTCTCCTTGTCATTGTACTCATCCCAACTGCGGTACTCACCGCTGATGACAACAGTTTCGTTCATCTGAAGCAACCGAAAATTGGTGATTTTGCAAACGGGAACAAAATTTAGAAACCTTTGGTCATCTTATACCTCTCAATCCACTATTTCTTCTCTTTTGCGGTTATTCTCGGGCTCTACCGTAACCCATCACAAGCTGCCCACTCGACTCTTGGCCCAACGCACCTGTTGCTGATACATACTCTTGATTGTCAAGCTTCAGCAGCGTGTACATGTTTTCGTGCAAGCACCTTCAGCACGCGATAAACAGCAAAACAATCACGTCAGTCAGCAAAACCAGAAACAATAGGTGACATTAAAGGATGCAGTATCATGCGTGATTTGTCGTGCAACTAACTGATTCGCTATTGCGTGTCACACGCAACATGAGTACAAAAACAGGAAACATAAAGAAAATATCACTATAATTTCTTACGCTTTTTCCTTTTAGTAAACCTTGCTTGTTTTGTAGAGCAAACGGGTCGTTGCGTGCCATTCTGTTGCGTTTGCTTGACTACAGGTGTAAACAACAATACAGTCTACCCTCTCAATAGTGACCCTCTAGGTCCCCAATTTCCACGTGAACTCTCTAGTGGAGATTTCTTTTTTGGTGACGTTGCACTCTGAATGGTTCCTTAACTGCTGATGAGACCTCTCTTCTTAAGTTTTACGCTGGCAGAAAACCAGCTTGTCTTTGGCGTCAGGTGGTCATCTGGTGCATTCGCACTGACGATGACCTGGTGCACTGCCGTCTGAAAGAACAGGTCAAAACTGGCAACCAAAAACATACTGCATCACGATTCACATTATAATGACAAAAATCTGAGGTACCACGGGTGTCATCATCATCAAGCATCAGAAATAGTCCAATGAGCAGAAAAATGAGCGAAATGGAGCTGGCTCGAGCTGAAACACCAAACTATTTGTCTGTTACTTGTATTATGGCGTTGTTTCTGCAATTTTACGCCTGCACATTCCATAACCCACCAAACTCGTTGCCCCACTCCCACACTCAACAAATGTCTCGTCATGTTCAAAATATACCCAGCGTGAACATCATGCAAGTAATTTATAGTGGAAATTCTTTTTGGTGACAAAAGTGGCCGGGTCCTGTTTATTTCACCAGATGGCAGATTGTAATCTGAAATTGAACCTGTTGGTGAAAAAGTGGTTTCTTAGTCAAACAATGTATTCAATACCTGTGGGTTGCTGCACCATTGTGTCTAACTCTGACTGAACAATAGGCAAGCTGATGTTTCGTCCATCACATGCTTATAATTGCAGGTTTGTGGGCGAAGAAAGCGAAATGACGCGCATCGAGGTGGCATTCAGCGACACCGGCACTGCACTGGACCCAATCTACAAAACATTCATAGTGTGTGGTGTGATCTACGCCGAGTGTTGTTTGTATCGTGTGCAGTACTTGAAAATCGGGTGACTGGAATGCTCATTCTGGAATGCTCATTCTACATGTTGCCAAACCTCTGACGTTTGCATGTTTGGCTTTCTACTACGTTCCAACTAGCTTTCTTTTGGTTCGTCCAACTACTGGTTTTCGTTTATGATGGCAAATCAATAAACAACGGGAAGTTGAGGGTTTAATCTCAACAAGACAAAAACGTATCAAGATAAAAAAATAAGTAAATTGTAGAACAATAAACATGGCGCATACAGTGATTCCATAATGATCGCTCGCACACACGTGATGTCAAAATATTCTACAAAAATTCCCCAATTCGTGCAGTGGGTAAAACAAGTTGGTTTGAAACATCAACAAAAACGCAGAAAAATGTAACGCCCATTGGGTACGCCTAAAAACCGTATCGTATGTAATGTTTTTAAAATCGAATCACAAAATTACGATAGGAACAATCATCATAAGGCCACTGTTATGAGCACAACGACTAACACCCCAAATTGCCTAAAAATGTGAGTTTTCAAATCGTGAACAAAAATCTCAACCGTATGCATCCGAAAAATGCGGTACAAAACTAAATCAATGAAATGTTGACCACATACAGGTAGGTGTGAAATTTGTGTGACACGTAAACAGCCTGATTTATGAAGGCGGACTTGTAGGTGAGCCGTAGAATTGAGTCTGAAAAACACTCAATTCGACCCAATGCTCGAAAAAAGAGAAAAAAGCGCGAAAACGCACAAGTACCCCAACCTGTGCACCCAAGGCACTGTTATCCGGTGAAACATTAGGTTCATCATCGTCACTGCACTCCTCCCCACTCGAATCCATCGATGCATTTGTGTGATTGGATATTGCATTCGGCTGACTCGTGGTTAGTTCGTCGAAACATGCCTGCATATACGTAAAGTTGATATGAGAGCGCAGCGGACCAATCAGTGACATTGCAAGCCGATCATTAGATGACTTGGTCAATTGGAACAAATCATCCAGTGAGGATAGGGGTCAGTCAACCATGCCTCTTCCTTCAACAATTATCACGCTGACCCTAATGAAGCAACAAAGTATCAAAACGACTTCAGAGATCGGTTATGAACACAAACACACATCAACGTACGGTGCAGACACGGACGGGTTTCGAACTGAGCGTCGGTATATGGAAACGGCGATTCGAGCACATGGCACACACCACTCGGCCACACTTGCGACAGTGATGCTGCGAATGGATGAGAATGCTTCATCCAACAGCAAAAAATGAATAAATTAGACTCACCCTGCGCTCGATGAATGTGAATTTCTTAGTGCCGCACACCATACAAGTGGTGGCATTGGTGTCCGGCACCCAGACAGCCGCGTGCTCCGATGCTGCTTGTTTTCCACCTGAATTGGAATGGGACGTATAGTAGGTAATGTTTCAATACACGTCAACGTCATCGGCGAGGACAGCCAGTTTAAGCAGATAACACAGCTGTTTACATTCAACACCGGACGTCTGAAGTCCAACCCTCCCAACTCTACCTTTGCTCAACAAATCATTGACGGATCGTTGTATGTGCTGCATCCATTCCGTCTTCTCCTGTGCCGTTGCCGCGTAGACCGCGAACGATTTCGTACGGGTCTTCACAAGCCAGCCGTTTTGCTGATCTGAAGCGACGAAAACTGTTGCTTTATCTGTGTGGGCTGATCGGCTGATGGGTGACCTTGGGTTTAAGGATTGGTGAACTGATTTACATGCAATTGATTGAACTAGCCAGCTTTGTTGCGTTTTGAAAGTCAACACACCAACCCTCTTTATTGTGAGTGAACCACCGCGGACAGGCAACCTTCTTTTAAGAAAGGTAGACTGTTTCCGAATCGGATGTGAATAAAACTTTGATAAAATAGGAAACATTGTGCGGACCTACGAGGTCTCGCTCATGCCATTAAGGCAGACTGCATGTCAAAGCAAATTAGCGATGAGGGAATCAGAACCAGATAACCAGTTGGAAGTACCAAACATTTCAGGGCAGATAAGATAGTTGTTGGGGATTTTATTAGTTTCTATTTATTGTCGAAGCATGCAGGCTACGCAACACCCCACGACACTCACAACGTGCTTTATGATACCTTCATAGCACAGGTGTTTGTTTTCGTGAGCATTTCCTGCGCAAAAAAGGAAACAATGATGACACCAAGAAACAACGAAGGCAAAAACCGGAAATTAACCAGCGTCATCGGGCAAGTCCTCGAGTTGAACCTCTTCCAGCGGTATGATATGTTGTCGATTGTATTTACGTTTGGCGATCAGAATAGTGCCGTACACCAGGATATCATTGAAGAGGAAGAATTGACGTTGTTTGGGCTTTTTTCGGCACAACTTGATCAGCACGCCTGAAAAAGGTGATGATGAATCATAAGGCCGCTTTTCGTCGGCAAAATCAACGTAATATGGTATCCAAAGAGCAAAGAGCATCCATGTCCTCCCACCTTCACCCACGAGAACACGTCCGGGTACTGCCAACGGCTGGCCAGCACTTCCGAAACAATTCTCGACGCCACTGATACGACGTAGATTGACCTCGGTACCAACTGGAACACAAAACCTACTGTATTTAAGTTGATTCCCACCATCCACATATGATAACCACGATCTACCGCAGTAGGAATGATGTCCATTTCGGTAGATGTAGTGAAAAATGAATATTACTACATTCCTCACGATTTGGTAAGACGACGAGGCCTACTCTTAAAAATAATGCAGACAATCACGAAAGGCAGATACCTAATCTGTCCACCATTGTTGTTATTGTCGTGTCCCTGAAGTCAGTTGAAACGTTGGAGTTTCGCGCTGAAATCTCTTATCCCTTTTTGGACAATAGAATCTCAGTATACGACTTGTATGCGGGTTTGCAAGCAATCATCCCGCTTGGTGAGAAACCATAACCAACATTTCGAAAACAATTTCAACAAATTCTTGATTTCAACTTTTATTTTTAAAGCAAGCTATACATTTGAAGTTCGCTCCTTCGGCAATTACAGTAGATAGGTCTTTCGAACATAACTTTCTACACCGGCAGACATACAAATGGAACGCTGAACTAAATATGGTACAAGCACAACACTTCATGGGACTATGTAACTGACTAGTAATTGAACACAACACACAAAAATAATGTTGCAATCGCATTATCATATCACGTCCAGTGGATTTGTCGTCACTACGTACAGCAAGCCACATGAAGTACCACATTTGATCTTGGAGATGGGTAGACTGTATCCAGAAACTGGCACACCATCTAAACTAAAAGCCCTAAAGCGAACACGTAGTCAAACCAAAAGACCAGGCAAATTGTAAAGGAAAGAGTGGGATGGCTGCCCTTGCCCAGTATTGAAGCACAAAGTGAGGAGCAGTGAAAGAACACCAAACTTGCACAAATGTGGTATAAACGAAGGAATTAACTGGAATCCAGAACACAGGTCAAATTAAAAGACAGCATGCTTGTCTCTGAGCTAAAAGAAGAGTCGGTAAGAATTATTTTGTGAAACAATTGTCACCAAAGCATCACCGATTAAATAAGAAAAACGAAATTTGATGATCAAAATTGAGTTCAGATAAGATGAGATACCGCCGAGAGCAAACTAGTAGAATTGCAAAATAATGTTGAACACATGATGGCAAATGAAATGGTATGACCTGTCAAAAGAGCGAGCATTTCACTTTTTCCACTGTTATGTATGTTAGTGCACAGAATTGGTAGCATTTTCATGCAAAAGGCTAAATCGTGTCGGTGTCACCCTGTTCATGCAGCAACAGTGGCCTGGTGTCATCATCATCGTCATCATCATCCACATCGTTGTCAAGCTCCTGGTCTGGGTCGGGAAACCTGTCCACTTCCCCTGATGCGTCAGGCACAGGCAGCACCGTATTCGCGCCCCTGACCGGCTTCGGACCGGAACGGGCATTCTTCTTCCTGAACCGATCCAAAATCGACCAGAATATATTTCCGGGTAAGCGCTCTTGCCGCGCAATCAACGCGCACATTTCGGCTGCTATTCTGTTCCTGACATCCGAAGGCGACAGGCCGTTATAGAGCACCGGCGGACTGCTGCTGTTGGGGTCCGATGAAGTCTCTTCGATCGCAGGAGTAGGAGGCGAAGAATCACAGACTCAATCATTATGTACACTGCCATTGCTGGTGGAATATATCAGGGAAGTAAGATCGACCGGAGATAGATGCAAACTGGAATTTGAGGGATCAGTTTGTTGAAGAAAAGAAAACTGCAATGTAAATGTACACTGACGGCAACAGAACTCACGTTAGATTTTGACGGGAAAACCGCCATAAAGAAGCACACATGGAAAGCGCGTTCGCTCATCAAGAAAACAAAAGAAAGCTGAATGGAATAGTGGATTTATGATTCGAATTTTATTGACAAAGTGAACACACGTGAAAAATGGCACCAAAAACAATTATTGAGCGTCACCCAACCTCCTCTGCACCAGCCGGGGGACGCGGAATGACTCGCGCGTCTTTTTCAGTGAACATGGCTCTCACAGGCTGAAGATCAATGAAATGCGAAGATTGAGCAGCATGTGTACACACTGTATTCAATCTTCATTTTAACATCCCGATCACCGCTTCTGAATTCTTGTGAGACCAGCAGTTTTTGCGCATTTCTGGCAGTTCAAACAAACCATCGATATACATGCGGTGCGGACGGACCTTTTTCTTCCTATGTTTGTTGCTTCGAATGACCTACAATTCTAGCCATCACTGGACATTTGCCCTGACAAGCAGTGAGTGGACTA